>JAZKJV010002564.1:0-34540 GCA_037367405.1 Ottelia alismoides | reverse complement strand
TGTGGAACTGCCACTGTTCGGCGACGGGTTCGAGCTGCCGGTCGATTGACGTCGCCACGCTCTCGCGCGGGAATTCCGTTGCTCGATCGGCGCGGTTACGCTTCGGGGCAGCGCCCAACGGACGACGTGCCGGATGATCGACTGGTCGCAATGCCCCCGCGTGGCCCGAGCAGGGTCCGCTCGACGAGTCGACGTTCCGCGCCGACGTGCTGCCCGCCGCGCGACCGCGCATCTTCCGCGACCTGGTCGCGCACTGGCCCGCGGTGGCGGCCGCGCGGGATGGCGATACCGCGCTGTGCGCCTACCTGCGCGCGATGGGCGGCGAGGCGCCGGTGGAGGCGTTCTTCGGCGCGCCGGCGGCCGGGGGGCGCGTGTTCTATGCCGACGAGTCGCTGTCGGCGTTCAACTTCGACCGCCGCACGCTGCCGCTGTCGGAACTGCTCGGCCTGCTGCTCGAGTACCGGCAGGCCGCGCGGCCGCCGTTCTTCTACGCCGGGGCGATCCGCCTGCCGCAGGTGGCGCCCGCGTTCCTGCGCGACAACCCGCTGCCCTTTCCCTCGCCGGCGCAGGAGCCCCTGACCTCGCTGTGGATCGGCAACCGCACGCGGTGGCCGCGCACTGGGACCTGCCGTCGAACCTGATCTGCGTGGTCGGCGGCCGGCGCCGCTACATTCTGTTCCCGCCGGAGCAGATCTCGAATCTCTATCCCGGCCCGCTGGAATTCACGCCCGCGGGCCCAGCCGGTGAGCCTGGTCGACTTCCATGCGCCGGACCTGTCGCGCTATCCGCGCTTCGCCGAGGCCGCGCGCCATGCGCAGGTCGCGGAACTCGGGCCCGGGGATGCGCTGTATCTGCCGAGCCTGTGGTGGCACCACGCGGAATCGCTGGATGCGGTCGGCGCGATGGTCAACACCTGGTGGCGCGAAGCGCCCGTGCACGCGACGACGCCGAGCACCACGCTGCAGCACGCGCTGCTGACCCTGCGCGACCTGCCGCCGGCCGAGCGCGCGGCGTGGCGCGCGTTCTTCGACTGGTACATCTTCGACGACCCGCAGGCTGCGGTGGCGCACCTGCCGGCGTCCGCGCACGGCATCCTCGGCGCGATGACGCCCGAGCAGGCCGCGCGCCTGCGCGCGCACATCGCGCGCACGCTGCAATGGTGACGGCGCGGCGCGCTCAGCCGAGGTCCAGCGGGTCGACGTCCAGCGACCAGCGCACGCTGCGCGCGCCGGGCAGCGAGTACAGCGCGTCGAGTCGCGCGGCGATCGCGGCCTGCAGGCCGCCGCGGCGCGGGCATTCCAGCACCAGTTGCGCGCGCAGCAGGCCGGCGCGACGCGGCATCGGCGCGGGCAGCGGTCCGCGCGCGGCGATTTCCGGCGCGTCTGCGAACAGGCCGCGCGCGGCGCCGAGGAAGGCGTCGAGGCGCGGCTTTCTCGCGGGCCTCGGCGCGCAGCAGGGCGTGCGCTGCGAACGGCGGCAGGCCGGCGCGCGGCGCTCGTCGAGTTCGGCGGTGGCGAACGCGGGTAGCCGCCGGACAGCAGCCGCGCCAGCAGCGGATGGTCGGGCTGGTGGGTCTGCAGCAGCACGCGACCGGGGCGATCGGCGCGGCCGGCGCGGCCCGCCACCTGCACCACCAGCTGCGCCAGCCTTTCCGGCCGCGCGGAAGTCGGGCGAGAACAGGCCGCCGTCGACGTCGGCCAGCACCACCAGGGTCAGGCGCGGCAGGTCGTGGCCCTTGGCCAGCATCTGGGGTGCCGACCAGCAGCGCAGGGCGGCCGTCGCCGAGCCGTTCCAGCAGGGGCGGCGAAGGCGCCGCGCCGGCGCATGCTGTCGCGATCCACGCGCAGCACCGTGTGTTCGGGGAAGCGGCGCGCGAGCGCGGCTTCGAGCCGCTCGTGCCGACCCCACGGCAGCAGCCGCGGTCGTGGCAGGCGGGACAATCGCCCGGGCGTCGCTGCTGGTAGCCGCAGTGGTGGCAGCGCAGCGCGGCATCCGCGCGTGCAGGGTCATCGGGTGGTCGCAGCGCGGACACTCGGCGTGCCAGCCACAGGCCGTGGCACAGCAGCACCGGCGCATAGCCGCGGCGATTGCGGAACACCAGCACCTGCTCGCCGCGCGCCAGCGTTTCGCCGATCGCCGCCAGCGCGCGCGGCGACAGGCCATCGTCGAGGCGCGCGCCGCGCAGGTCCACGACCTCGACCGCCGGCGCGCGCGCGCCCGTCGCGCGGTGGGTCAGGCGCAGCAGCCGGTAGCGACCGGCGGCGACGTTGGCCAGCGACTCCAGCGAGGGCGTGGCCGATCCCAGCACCGCCGGCACACCGAGCGCGCGCGCGCGCACCAGCGCGAGGTCGCGCGCGTGGTAGCGGAAGCCCTCGATCTGCTTGTACGAGCCGTCGTGCTCTTCGTCGACCACGATCAGCCCCGGGCGCGCCAGCGGGGTGAACACCGCCGAGCGGGTGCCGATCACCAGCGGCGCCTCGCCGCGCGCGCAGGCCAGCCACGCCGCGGCGCGTTCGCCGTCGCCTAGCCCCGAGTGCAGCGCTGCCACCGGCACGCCCAAGCGCGCGCGGTAGCGGGCGATGGCCTGCGGCGTGAGTCCGATCTCCGGCACCAGCACCAGGCACTGGCGGCCGCGCGCGAGCGCGTGCGCGATCGCTTCCAGGTAGACCTCGGTCTTGCCGCTGCCGGTGACGCCTTCCAGCAGGAAGGCGGCGAAGCCGTCGTGCGCGAGGATCGCCGCGGCGGCGTCGCGCTGTTGGTCCGACAAGGCTGGACCCGGGCGCGCGACCGCGGGCGTGGCCGCCGGCGCGACGTCGACGAGCAGTCCGCGCGCGCGCAGGTCGGAGAGTACGCGCGAGGCACCGGGTACCTGCGCATCCAGCGCATCGCCATCCAGCGGACCGGCGGCCAGCGCCTCGACCACGCGCCGCGGCGTGCTGCCGGCGCGGGTGCGCACGCGCGCTTCGTCGGCCGGGGTCGCGAGGGCGAACGCGCGGGGCCTGCGGCAACGCCATCGGTTCCGGCTGGCGCAGCGCGACCGGCAGCGCGGTGGCCAGCACCTCGCCCAACGGGTGCGCCCAGTACTGCGCCGCCCACTGCAGGCTGGTCCACAGTTCCGCGCCGAACGGCGAGGCCGCGTCGAGCCAGGACTCCGCCGCGCGCAGTTCGGCGTCGTCCGACACCGACTCCGCCACCGCGACCACCACGCCGACCACCGCGCGGCGCCCGAACGGCACCACCACGCGGCAGCCGACGGGCTCGCGTGGCGGCGCGGACGTCGGGGCGCGGTAGTCGAACACGCGGGGCAGCGGCACCGGCACCGCGACCCGCAGAACCTGGGCCATGGGCGGGCTCGGGCAAGGGGACGGCGAGCATACGGCGGCCCGTGCGAGTCGCAAGCGCGGCTTGCCGGACACTGCTGCGCAACGGTCCAGGAAATCGCGGCAAGCGCTTCACCGCAAACGGATTCCTGCCTTATCCACATGGCCTGTGGATAAAACCTGTGGGCAGCGCGCGCCCGTGCCCACGATGAGGCCTGCGGAAAGCCCTTTGCAGCAACTTGGTCATAATTTTGTCCAAGTTCCAAAAAGTTCTCAGATTCAATGCTTTAGGCGTGCCAGGCGAATGTCCAGCGGTGCACCTCAGGGTCGCGCGACAAGACCGTGCGGGCGCCGGGCGAGGTTGTGCATGGGCGCCGAAAAACCGCATTCCCCGACTTGACATCGGTCAACCGATCGCGGCGTGCTGCGTTGAGCAGGCGACCGGCCCCGTGGGGGTCCGCTATCGTCGCCGCGCATGTCCTTCGCCAACGTCCTCGAGTCCCTCCCGCACCGCATGCTCCCGCGCCCGCGCAGGCCGCACCCCGGCAGGTCGCGCTCGACCGCTTCCTGCGCGGCATCGAGCGCCGCGCGTTGCGCATCGCCGAGCTGTCCACCCGCGACCGCGAGGACGCGCTCGAACTGGTGCAGGACGCGATGCTCGGTTTCGCCCGCAACTACGCCGACAAGCCCGAGGACGAGTGGGGGCCGCTGTTCCACCGCGTGCTGGACTCGCGCATCCTCGACCACCATCGGCCGCAGCGGCGTTCGCCGCCGCTGGCGCGTGTGGTTCGGTCGCGCCGACGACGAGGCGGCGAGGACCCGATCGAGCAGGTCGCCGACCCCGGCGATCCGGGCCCGCTGGCGCGCCTGGCCGATGGCCAGACGCGGGAGGCGCTGGACGCCGCGCTGCGCGCGCTGCCGCTGCGCCAGCGCCAGGCGTTCCTGCTGCGGCTGTGGGAGGGCCTCGACGTCGCGCAGACCGCGCACGCGATGCGCTGCAGCGAGGCAGCGTCAAGACCCATCTTTCGCGCGCGCTGGCCGCGCTGCGCACGGCGCCTGGAGGACCTGCGATGAACTCCGCCACGAACGCGCGACGACGACGCCGCGCTGGCTGGATGCCGCTCGGCGCGAACTCGATGCCGGCACCGAGTCGCTGGATGCCGCCACCCTGTCGCGGCTCAACCGCGGCGCGGCAGGCCGCGCTGGAGGCCAGTCGCGCGCCGCGCGCCGCGCTGGCTGGCGCCGGCCTTCGCGGCCGGCGCGTGCGCGGCGCTGGCGCTCGCGGCCGCGCTGCCGCTGATCCGCGGCGCTGCCGACCCGGCGGCGCCGGTGGACCGAGGCCGGCGCCGACTTCGAGATGCTGGCCGCGGCCGAGGATCTCGCGCTCTATCAGGACCTGGAGTTCTACGCGTGGCTGGAAACGCAGTCGCCGTCGGGGGCTGATCCTCGCAGTGCTGGCGGCCGCCGAGCCGCCGCCGGAGGATCCGCCCAGCGCGGAACTGCTGCTGTTCCTCGCCGAGTTCGGCGACGACAACGACCGGTTCGTGGATCCGGCAACGATCGACGCCGACCCGCCGGCGCGCGACGCAACGCGCACGGACCGCAACGATGAACAAGATGAAGACGATGCTCCGCCCGATCCTGATCGCTAGCCTGCTGCTGGCCTGCGCCGGCGCGTGGGCGGCCGAGCCATCGTTCCGCGACCTGCCGCCCGCGGAACAGCGCGTGCTGATGCCGTTCGCCGACCAGTGGGGCGAGATGGACGATGCGACGCGCGCGGCCCTGCGGCGCGGTGCGCAGCGCTGGTCGTCGATGGACGAGGCAGAGCGGGCGGGCCGCCGCCGCGCGTTTCGGCGAGTGGCAGCGCATGACGCCGCAGCAGCGCGCCGAACTGCGCCAGCGCTACCAGGCCTGGCGCAACCTGCCACCGGCCGACCAGGAACGCCTGCGCCGCAGCTTCGACCGCTTCCGCCACCTGCCCCCGGCGAGCGTGCGCGCCTGCGCGAGCGCTGGCAGTCGATGTCGCCGGCCGAGCGCCGCGCCTTCCTCGACGGCATGCGCGCCACCGAACGCGGCAGCGGAGGGCCAGCGCCTGATGCGCGGCGTGCCGCCTGCGGAACGCGAAGTGACGCTGCGCATGCTGGAGTCGATGCCGCGCGACGAACGCCAGGCGCTTTGGCGCATGATGCAGGGCACGCCGATCGGCGAACGCGAAGCCCTGCGCGCGAAGGTGGTCGCGATGGGCGCCGAGGAGCGGCGCCGGTTCCTGCTCGATTGACCCAGCCGACCCGCACCGATCCGTCGATCATCATCATGTGCCGCGCGCGCTGTCGTGATCGCGTGACCTGCGCGCTGACGTAGGAGCCCGCTTGCGGGCGACCGCGCCATTGCGATGTTGCCGCGGGAGGTAGGGTGGCGGTCGCGCGCAAGCGCGCTCCTACAACAGTGCGATCGTGTGGGTGGTGCGCTGTCGTAGGAGCCCGCTTGCGGGCGACCGCGGCGTTTCGTTCGTCGAATGCAGCGGACCCTGCCGCGTCGCTCAGCGGGGCGCGTCGACGTGGCGCAAAGTCCAGCGGTGCACGGCGGCGTCCGTGCCGGCTTCGGCGGCGATCTGGTCGAGCGTGACCTCGCCGCCGGGCTGCGGTCCTGCGGTCAGCGCCGACAGCGCATCGATGCGCGCCGCGAGCGCCGGATCGGCTGCTCCGACAGCACCAGCAGCACCTCCTCCGACGGCGCGTTGGCCTCGACGGTGTAGCTCTGGTGGGCGCCCTGGACCGTGCCGGGGAGCTCGTGTTCGCCGGGGGGCAGCGGGTTCTTGGTGTCCAGCACGGGTAGCGGGAACATCACGGTCGGTGCGGCGCCGACGACCTGGTTGAACGCATAGACGTGCAGTTCGCGATCGCTGCTGATGCCGATGCGCAGGCGATCGCCGAGCCGCACCTCGGCCTGCGGCGGCAGGCGCTCGGGCTCCGGCGCCGCGCCGACGCGGGCCAGTTGCACGTCGATCGCTGCGAACGCATTCGTCTGCAGGCGTTGCCTGCGGAATCGGCGAGGGCTCCCCCGCGGGCGACGACGGGCCCGGCGCCGCATCCGCCGTCGGCGCCGCCTGCGGTGCGGCCGGCCGCGTGCCCGGCGCGTTCGCGGTCGGGTCGCCGAACAGGAACACCGCCGCCACCACGGCGGCCACCGCGAGGCCGATCAGTGCCGTCGCCCGGTACGAACGCTGCGCGCTCATCGCGTGTCCTCCAAGACCCATGCAGCCACGAGACGGTGAATCGCAAGGCGCCTCCAGCCCTGCGCAAGCGCGCGTGCGCAGGCACCGGCCTTCATCGACCGTACTCCGCCACCAATTCGGACACACGACGACTGGCTGAAAAGCGACCTCCGAACCGTGCGAGTCCATCCGCCCGCAGGCGCGGCGCATGGTCGCGCAGATAGGCTTCCAGTGCGTTGCGGTCGGCGAGGTGGTAGCGCACGCAGTACACCGTGCGCCCGGGCTCGCCGTCCTCGACCAGCAACTCGGCGCCGGTGAAGCCGGGGATGGCGAGGATCTCCGCGATGTGCGGCGCGAGCCACTCGCGGTAGGCCGCGGCCACACCGTCCTCCACCGAGGCGCGCACTTCGTAGACGATCATGGGGCGGGATTCCTCAGACGGTGAGCAGGCCGAACAGCACCGCCAGGACCAGGCCGAAGCTGAGCAGCAGCAGGTAGGCGGTCCCGATGACGCCGTACTTGATGAGCGTCATGGTCCAGCCCTGGCGGTAGATGCGCTTCTGCGCGATCAGCAGGTAGACCGGCACCCACCACGCCATCGCGATCATCAGCCACTCGAGCGCGCCGCGCAGCAGGCCGCGCGCCGGGTCGAGCCGGTCGTGCACCGCGGCCGCGACCACCAGCAGCAGCAACGAAAGGAAGATGAAGGCGTGGCTGTGCAGCGCGGTGAGCAGGTGCTCCATGTACAGCCGCCGCTTGAACAGATACATCACCTTCAGCATCAGCGCGAACAGTGGCACCATCACGAAGGTAGCCGGCGGGATCGCGCCGAAGAACGCCTCGATCAGCGGCTGCGGGTCCTCGCGGCCGTGGCGCATCGCCTCGCGCGCGCGGCCGATGCGCGCGTTGAGCGCATCGTTGGCGATGTCGGGCAGCCACGCCAGCCGCACGGGGTTCTTCTCTGCGTCCCACGGGCCGTCGCCGAAACTGATCTCGCCGAGGTCGTCGGCCGGGTCCTCCGGCGGCTCGCGCCCTTCGGCGCGCGCCTTGGCGACTTCGGCCAGCCAGGCCTTGCGTTCGGTCGCCGCCTCGCGCAGGTCCTTCTCGGCCTCGTTGATGTTCTTTTCGGCGCGGCTGATCGTGTCCTGCGATGCCTGGGCCACCGTCAGGCCGGTCTTGAGGCCCTCGCGCCCCTTTGCCAACCCCTTCAGCGCCTCCTCGAGGCGCGCGTCGACCTCGGCGTCGCTCATCGCGGATTCGATCCGCACCTGGTCGCCATCGCCGAAGTTGATCGCGCCTTCGGTGTTGGCGGCATACAGCTTGAGCGCCAGGAAGCTCAGCACGCAGAGGAAGAAGAACAGGCGGAATGGCGTCACGTAGCGCACGCGACGCCCGGCGAAGTACTCCAGCGACAGATGGCCGGGCTTGAAGTACAGCGGGCCGATCGTGCGCAGCAGCCGGTTGTCGATGCTGAACACGGTGTCGAGGAAGTCGCCGAGGATGCTGGAGAAGCGGCGGATCAGGCCCTTGCGCGGCTGGCCGCAGGCGAAGCAGAACTCGCCCCAGGTGGCGGCGCCGCAGTTGGGGCAGGCTTCTCCGGCGTCCGCGGCGGCCGCTGCGCGCGGCGGCGGCGCGGTGACGGGCGGCGGTGGCGCGGCGGCCGGCGGGACGGTTTCCGGTGGCGGAGTCGTGTTCATCGGGCGGAAAGCATGCCGTGTTCACGCATCCACGCGATGGTGTCGTCGAGCAGGCGGTCCAGCGGCGTGATCCGGTAGTCCAATTCGCGCATCGCGCGCGTGGAGTCCACCACCAGGTGGTGGCAGGTGAACTGCGCGGCCTCGGCGGTGAGCGTCGGCTCGCGGCCGCGCAACCGCGCCAGCGCTTCGAGCACGCGTGCGTAGCCCTTGAGCGCAAAGGCCGGCGTGGCGCGGCGCGGCACCGGCTTGCGCAGTCGCGCGCCGATGCGCCCGATCAGGTCGAGGAAGCCGGCGTGCTCGCCGCCGAGCAGGAAGGCGCGGCCCCAGGTGTCGCGCTGCCAGGCCGCGACGTGGGCGCGCGCGACCTCGCGCACGTCGGCGAAGGCGCCGCTGCCGGGCGGCGCGCCGGGCAGTTCGCCGCGGTCGACCAATTGGATCAATCGTGCCCAGTTGCGCGTGTCGCCCGGACCGAAGATGTGCGCCGGGTAGAGGATGGTGGCGCGCAGGCCCTCGGCCATGGCCTGCCGCACGGCTTCCTCGCCGAGGAACTTGGTGCGCTCGTAGTTGACCCACGACTGGCCGCCGAGCCGCGGCGTGTCCTCGGTCAGCGTGCCGTGCGCGAGATGGCTGAAGCTCGACACGCTGGCGGTGTGCACGAAGCGCACGCCCTGCGCCAGCGCGGCGCGCGCCAGCGCGCGGGTGCCGTCGACGTTGATCGTCTCTTGCCGCTTCGCATGCGCGCGCCAGGTGCTGGTGTCGGCGGCGGTGTGGAACACGGCGTCGAGGTCCGGCGTGACTGCGGCGGCCAGCGCGTCCGGCCGCTCGAGGTCGCCGCGCACCGGCTCGGCGCCGGCGGCGCGCAGCGCGGCGTCGGCCGTGGCCGAGCGCGACAGCGCGCGCACGGCCACGCCCGCCGCGCGCAGTTCGCGCAGCAGGTGCTGGCCGACGAAGCCGGTCGCGCCGGTGAGCAAGACGGTGGTCATGACGGTGCGGTGTCCACGGGCGCGCACGGGCCGGCTGCCCGCCACGCTACGATACCGGGCCGTTCCGTCGCGCCTCAATCATGACCACCGCCACGCCGCGCGGCCGCCTGGGCACCGAGGTCGCCGCCACCTTCGTGCTCGCCCTGCCGATCGTGATCGGACAGTTGCTGACGGTGGCGATGAACACCATCGACACCGTGCTCGCCGGCCGGCTCGGCACCCAGGTGCTGGCTGCCGTCTCGCAGGGCTACCAGCTGTGGGTCGTGGTGCTGCTGGTGGTGATCGGCGTGATGCTGGCGGTGACGCCCTCGGCCGCGCAGCTCGACGGCGCCGGCCGCCGCGACGCGGTGGGCGCGGTGTTCCGGCAGGCCCTGTGGCTGGCGCTCGGCGCCGGCGTGCTGCTGCTGCTCGCCGTGCGCCAGGGCGAACCCCTGCTTCGGCTGGCGCGGGTGTCGCCGGAGATCATCCCCGACGCGGTGGCCTTCCTGAAGGCGATTTCCTGGGGCGCGCCAGCGCTGGCGCTGTTCTTCGCCTGCAAGAACACCAGCGAAGGTTTGTCGCTGTCGCGCCCGACGATGTACTTCAGCCTGCTCGGCGTGGCGGTGCTGTTCCCGGTGGCTTGGGTGCTAATGTACGGCCGGCTCGGCTTCCCGGCGCTCGGCGCCGCCGGCGCCGGCTACGCGCATGCCTGCGCGCTGTGGGCGCAGGCGCTGGGTTTCCTCGCCTACCTCGCGCTGCGCGGGCGCTACCGCGAGGCGCGTCTGTTCGAGCGCTTCGACCGGCCCGATCCGCGCGCCATCCTCGGCCTGCTGCGGATCGGCGTGCCGATGGGCACCGCGCTGTTCATGGAAGGCGGGCTGTTCGTCGCCACCGCGCTGCTGGTGGGATCGCTGGGCGCGGTACCGGCCAGCGCGCATGCGATCGCGATCAACTTCGCCTCGCTGACCTTCATGGTGCCGCTCGGCATTGCGATGGCGACCACGGTGCGGGTCGGCAACGCGGTCGGCCGGCGCGATCCGCAGGCGATCGCGGATGCGGCCAAGGCCAGCCTGGTGCTGGTGCTCGGCGCGCAGGCGCTGTCGGCCGGCGCGATGTTCGCCTTCCCGCAGGCGATCGCCGGCCTGTATTCCGACGACGCGGCGGTGGTGCTGCTGGCCGGCGGCCTGCTGTGGTTCGCCGCCGTGTTCCAGTTCAGCGACGGCATCCAGGCCCTGGCCAACGGCGCCCTGCGCGGACTCAAGGACACCGCGATGCCGGCGGCGATCACCGTGCTGGCCTATTGGGGCATCGGCTTTCCGGTCGGCTGGTGGCTCGGCCTGCACGACGGCTGGGGTGCTGCGGGCTTGTGGGTCGGGCTGATCGCCGGGCTGACCGTGGCGGCGACCCTGCTGTCGCTGCGCTTCATCGTGCGCGTGCGCCGGTTCCGTCGCGAGGGCGTGCCGGCGTCGCTGGCCGGTGAGGCACCGCCGCCTGCCGTGCCTTGAGCCGGGCTGCGATCATCACAAAGCCATGACGCGGCGAGGCCGCGGCATGACCTTCGAGACAGCGGGTCCGCGCGAGGTTCGGGTAGGCTAGAGGCTTCCTCAGGTCCTGCGTGAATCCGCCATGTCCGAGACGCCCCGCAAGTCCAATATCTTTGTGCGCATCATCCGCTTCCTGTGGGGCGGAGTGAACTTCACGCGGCGCCTGGTGTTCGGCGCACTCGCGCTGTTCCTGCTGATCGGCATCATCGCGAGCCTCGGCAGCTCGGGCCCGACGCTGCAGGAAAAGACCGCGCTGGTGATCGCGCCCAAGGGCGCCATCGTCGAGCAGTACACCGGCAGCCCCGCCGACCGCGCGCTGGCCAAGGCGCTGGGCGAGGAAGTGTTCGAGACGCAGTTGCGCGACATCCTGCGCGCGATCGACGGCGCGGCGGCCGATCCCAACATCGACCGCATCGTGATCGTGCCCGACCAGCTCGCCTCGGTCGGCTATGCGACCCTGGTCGAGATCGGCGCGGCGCTCAAGCGCTTCAAGGCCTCGGGCAAGGAGATCATCGCCTTCGGCGACGGCATGGAGCAGCGCGGCTACTACCTCGCCGCGCACGCCGACAAGATCTACCTGCACCCCGAGGGCGCGGTGCTGCTGGAGGGCATCGGCCGCTACCGCACGTATTTCAAGGACGCGTTCGAGAAGTTCGGCGTCGAGGCGCGTCTGTTCCGGGTCGGCGAATACAAGTCCGCGGGCGAGCCCTACATCCGCGCGGATGCCTCGCCGGAGGCCAAGGAAGCCGATCTGTTCTGGATGGGCGACCTCTGGCAGCGCTACCTCGCCGAGATCTCGGCGCTGCGCAAGATCGAGGACGGCAAGCTCGCCGCCGACATCGACAACTACGTCGGCCTGATCAAGTCGTACTCGGGCGACCTCGCCAAGTTGGCGCTGGAACAGCGTCTGGTCGACGAACTCAAGACCCGCGACGAGGTGCGTGCGCTGCTGACCGAGAAGGGCGCGGCGGACGAGGAGAACAAGACCTTCCGTCAGATCGCGGTCGAGGACTACGCCCAGTTGCTCGCGGCCAAGGACCTGCTGAACGCCGCCAAGCCCGCGGTGGGCATCGTGGTCGCCGAGGGCGAGATCGTCGACGGCACCCAGCCGCCGGGCATGATCGGCGGCGATTCCACCGCGCGCCTGATCCGCAACGCGCGCGAGGACGAGAACATCAAGGCGGTGGTGCTGCGCGTGGATTCGCCCGGCGGCGGCGTGTTCCCGTCCGAGGTGATCCGCCGCGAGGTGGAGCTGACCCGCGCCGCCGGCAAGCCGGTGGTGGTCTCGATGGGCGACCTCGCGGCCTCCGGCGGCTACTGGATCTCGATGAACGCCGAGAAGATCTACGCCAGCCCCAGCACCATCACCGGCTCGATCGGCATCTTCGGCCTGTGGGTCAACTTCCCGCAGGCGCTGGGCAAGCTCGGCCTGCGCACCGACGGCACCAGCACCACCTGGATCGCCGGCGCGGTCGATCCCACGCGCGAATACGACCCGCGGCTCGGCGAGGTGATCCAGAGCGTGATCGACCGCGGCTACCAGCAGTTCATCGGCAAGGTGGCGTCCGCGCGCGGCAAGCAGCCGGCCGAGATCGACACCATCGCGCGCGGCCGCGTGTGGAGCGGCGCGCAGGCCAAGGAGCGCGGGCTGGTCGACGAACTCGGCAACCTCGACGACGCGATCAAGGCCGCGGCGGCCTCGGCCGGTCTCACCGACTGGCGCCTGCAGTACGTGGAGAAGGAGCGCTCGCCGTTCGAGCAGGCCTTCGCCGATTTCCTGCAGTCGCGGATCGGCGCGGCGGTCGCCGCCCAAGGCGTGCTGCCGACGGCCTGGGTGCCGCCGCAGGCGATGGACGAGATCGCCCGCGCGCAGCGCGTGCTGGCCGACGCCGCGCGCAAGCGCCCGGCCGCGATCTACGCGCACTGCGAGTGCGATACCCGCTGATCCGGGTCGCCCCGGCCGCGGGCCGGGGCATGCGGAACGATTCGCATTGAAACCGCGGGCCCCGGGCCCGCGGTTTTTTTTCGCCCGGGCGCTGGCGCGGCCGCCGTCGCTTGGGTGACACTGGCTGCCCGGTGCCCCTGCCGCTGCGCACCGGGAGGTCCCTGTCGAGGACATGGGGTCGCGGCGGCTGTCGCGTCCGGTGCGCCGGACCCGCGTGGGGGTTTGCATGGCGAGTGCGATCGGGTCCGAAGCTCTTCCAGCCGCGGTGGTCCCGCGCGCCCCGCGGCGCAATCCGCTGCGCACGCGGGCCGACTGGGAATCGATGCGCGCCGCCGTGCTCGCCGACCCCGGCGCGTTCCACGCCGCGATCGCGCGGCGCAACCTGCACTGGTTCGTGCCCTCGGTGGGGCCCGCCGGGGCCTGGCTGTCGTTCGATGAATCCGCCGGCCGCTGGTCCGGCTGGGATGCACGCAACGGCGCGCCGGTCGCGCCCGCGCTGGACGCCGGCTTCGCGCCCTGGACGCGCGCCTTCGACGACCGCGAGGCCCCGCAATACCGCTGGTTCGAGGGCGCGCTGACCAACGCCTGCTTCAACGAGGTCGACCGCCACGTGCTGGCCGGGCATGGCGACGAGGCGGCGATGATCTTCGAGGGCGACCGCTGGGACCAGTCGCTCAACGACGGGCGCGGCGGTCCGGTGGTGGGCTATCCGGTCTCGCGCAAGCGCCTGCTGCTCGAAGTCGCCAGGGCCGCGCTGGTGCTGCGCGGACTGGGCCTCGCCGCGGGCGACCGCATCGCGCTCAACATGCCCAACATCCCGGAGCAGGTGTACTACACCGAGGCCGCCAAGCGGCTCGGCATCCTCTACACCCCGGTGTTCGGCGGCTTCTCCGACAAGACGCTGTCGGACCGCATCCACGACGCCGGCGCCAAGGTGGTGATCACCGCCGACGGCGGCTGGCGCAATGCCCAGGTGGTGCCGTTCAAGGAGGCCTACACCGACGCCGCGCTCGACAACTACGTGCCGGTGGAAGTCGCGCTCGCGGTGCTGCGGACGAGCCTCGCCTCGATGGGCGTGGCCGGCGGGCGCGCCGCGCACATCGTGCAGCGCGCCGCCGAGGCCGTGCGCGGCGAGATCACGGTCGAGCGCAGCGACCTGATGCGCGGCGTGGGCCGTGCGCTGGCGGATCTTTCGTCCGGCGCCGAGGCGATCGACGCCGCCGAGGCGAGCCGCATCCGCACCGGGCTGGCGCGCGCGCTGGTCGACACCCCGCCGCGCGTGTCGGCGGTGGTGGTGGTGCGCTACACCGCGCAGCCCAACCTGCTGTGGCGCGCCGAGCGCGACCGCTGGAGCCACGAGCTGCTGTCGGCCGCTTCCGCGCAGCTGCTGGCCGCCGCGCGCGGCGCGGGCTTCGACGCTGGGTCCGAGGACGCGCTGCTCGCGCTTTCCGACCGCGAGTTCGTCGCCGCGATCTGGGCCGCCTGCCCGCCGCAGCCGGTGGATGCCGAATATCCGCTGTTCCTGATCTACACCTCAGGTTCCACCGGCAAGCCCAAGGGCGTGGTCCACGTGCACGGCGGCTATGTCGCCGGCGTGGCCGAGACGATGCGCGTGGCCTTCGACGCCCAGCCCGGCGACGTGATGTACGTGGTCGCCGATCCCGGCTGGATCACCGGCCAGAGCTACATGATCAGCGCAGCGCTGGCCACCCGCGTCACCAGCGTGGTGGCCGAGGCGGCCCCGGTGTTCCCGTCGGCCGGCCGCTTCGCCTCGATCATCGAACGCTACGGCGTGTCGATCTTCAAGGCCGGCGTGACCTTCCTCAAGAGCGTGATGCAGGACCCGCAGAACGCCGAGGACGTGCGCCGCCACGACCTGTCCGGCCTTCGCGTGTGCACCTTCTGCGCCGAGCCCACCTCGCCGGCCGTGCAGCAGTTCGGCATGGACCTGATGTGCCCCTGGTACATCAATTCCTACTGGGCCACCGAGCACGGCGGCATCGTGTGGACGCACTTCTTCGGCAACGGCGATTTCCCGCTGCGCGCCGATGCGCACACCTATCCGCTGCCGTGGGTGCTGGGCGAGGTCTGGGTGGCCGACGGCGAGCCGGTCGACGGCCGCGTGCCCGCCCGCGCGGCGGAAGCGGGCGAGAAGGGCGAGATCGTGATCGCCGCGCCCTATCCCTATCTGTGCCGCACGATCTGGGGTGATGCCGCGCGGTTCGCGGTGGAAGCGCGCGACGGCGGCCTGCGCGTGGCCGGCGCCTGGCGCGGCGATGCGTCGCGCTACGCGCAGACTTACTGGACGCGCTGGCAGGGCCGGCTGGCCTACACCCAGGGCGACTTCGCGGTGCGCTACGACGACGGCGGCTTCTCGCTGCACGGGCGCAGCGACGACGTGATCAACGTGTCCGGGCACCGCATCGGCACCGAGGAGATCGAGGGCGCGATCCTGCGCGACAAGCAGGTCAAGCCCGATTCGCCGGTCGGCAACGCGATCGTGGTCGGCGCGCCGCACCGCGAGAAGGGCCTCACGCCGCTGGCCTTCGTGAAGCCGGTCGCCGGCCGGCGCCTGACCGCCGACGACCGGCGTCGCCTCGCCGAACTGGTGCGCAGCGAGAAGGGCGCGACCGCGGTGCCGTCCGATTTCATCGAGGTCGGCGCGTTTCCGGAAACACGCAGCGGCAAGTACATGCGGCGCATGCTGCGCGCGCTGGTCGAGGAACAACCGGTCGGCGACACCAGCACGCTGCGCAACCCGGAGTCGATCGACGAGATCGCACGCGCCATCGCCGCCTGGCGCGAGCGCCAGCGAATCAGCGAATCGCAGCGCCGCTTCGAGTCCTGGCGCTTCCTGCGCGTGCAGTACCACCCGATCGCCGCCAACGCCCGCGTGGCGGTGGTGACCGTGGCCAACCCGCCGGTCAATGCGCTCAACGAGCGCGCGCTCGACGAACTGGTGACCGTGGTCGACCATCTGTCGCGGCGCGAGGACGTGGCGGTGGTGGTGTTCACCGGCGACGGCACCGGGTCGTTCGTGGCCGGCGCCGACATCCGCCAGCTGCTCGACGACGTGCACACGCTGGACGAGGCGCAGCCGCTGCCCAACGTCGCCCACCTCGCGTTCCGCAAGATCGAGCGCATGGACAAGCCGAGCATCGCCGCGATCAATGGCGTGGCGCTCGGCGGCGGGCTGGAGTTCGCGCTGGCCTGCCACTACCGCATCGCCGAGCCGACCGCTGTGTTCGGCCAGCCGGAGATCCGCCTGCGCCTGCTGCCCGGCTACGGCGGCACGCAGCGCCTGCCGCGCCTGCTCGCCGACCGCGCCGCCGATCCCGCCGCGGGCCTGGTCCGCGCGCTGCAGGTGCTGCTCGGCGGCCGCACGCTGGACGCCGACGAAGGCCGCGCCATCGGCCTGCTCGACGAGGTGGTCGGCGCGCCGACCGACGTGCTCGGCCGCGCGGTCGCGCTGGCGCGCGAGTTCGTCGCCGGCGGCGGCGCGCTGGTCGACGCGCACGCGCGCCGCAAGGCGCAGAACCTCGCCTGGCAGCGCCCCGGCGCGCCGCCGCTCGATGCCGCGCTGGCCGATCCCGACATCGCGCGCATCCTGCGCCAGTCGGCGCGCGCGGGCCGCGAGGTGGCGGCGAAACGCCTCGTCGAGGCGCTGTCGACCGGCTGGACCCAGGGTCTCGACGCCGGGCTCGAGCGCGAGGCGCGATTGTTCGCCGAAGCCGTGGTCGATCCCGAAGGCGGCAAGCGCGGCATCCGCGACTTCATCGAGCGGCGCAGCGCCGCGCTGCCCACGCGGGCCGCGCCCGCGCGCCCCGCGGCGCAGGAACTCAACGCGCGCGGCGAGCTGCTGCCGGTCGGCGCGCCGTTCTTCCCAGGCTTCACGCCGATCCCGCCGCTGCAGTACGCCTTCGCGGTGACCAAGGATGCGGGAGAGCGGCGAGCCGGTGTTCGACGATCCCGTGCGCTCCGAGCGCGAGGTCATCGTGCCGGTGGAGACCCCGGGACCGAACGAGGCCCTGGTCTACGTGTTGACCTCCGAGGTCAACTTCAACGACGTCTGGGCCCTGGTCGGCATCCCGATCTCGCCGTTCGACAGCCACGACGAGGACGTGCACGTCACCGGTTCCGGCGGCATGGGGCTGGTGGTGGCGCTGGGCGAGGCGGCGCAGGCGCAGGGCCCGGCTCAAGGTGGTGACCTGTGCGTGGTGTTCGCCGGCCAGTACGACTGCTGGCGCCGATCGCCGGCCTCGACCCGATGTTCGCCGACTTCCACATCCAGGGCTACGAGACGCCCAACGGCAGCCACCAGCAGTTCCTGCGCGTGCAGGCGCCGCAGTTGCATCCGCTGCCGGCGGGATCTGTCGCTGGAGCAGGGCTGGCTCCTACGTGCTGAACCTCGGCACCGCGGTGCGCGCGCTGTTCACCGTGCTCGGCGTGCAGCCGGGCCGCACGCTGTTCGTCGAGGGCGCGGCCACCGGCACCGGCCTGGAAGCGCTCAAGGCCGCGCGGCGCACGGGCTGTCGGCGATCGGCCTGGTGTCGAGCGCGGACGACGCGCGGCGGTGGTGCAGGCGGAAGGTGGCAGCGCGCTCAACCGGCGCGATCCGCGCTACGCGGGGCTGTTCACCATCGTGCCGCGCGGGCGCGAGGCGATCCGCGACTGGGTCGCGCGCGGCCAGGTGCTGCTCGACGATGCGCGCGCCGGCAACGGCGGTCGGCTGGCCGACTTCGCCGTGTCGCACGCGGGCGAACTCGCCTTCCCGCGCACCGTGCAGTTGCTGGAAGACGGCGGCACCGTGACCTTCTACGGCGCCTCGTCCGGCTACTACTTCAGTTTCGTCGGCCGCAAGGGCGGGCTCGCACCGGGCGAGATGCTGCGCCGCGCGTCGATGCGCGCGGGCGAGGCGGTGCTGGTCTGGTACGGCGTGGGCCTCGCGAAGGGCGAGCTGGTCGATGCGCCGGGGCTGGAAGCCATCGAGGCCGCGCGCGCGGCCGGTGGGCGCATCGCGGTGGTGTGCGCCACCGACGCGCAGCGCGAGTTCGTGCAGTCGCTGGGCTTCGGCGAGGGCATCCGCGGCGTGGCCTCGATCGAGGAGATCGCGCGCCGCGCCGGCGCCGACTTCGAGTGGCCCGACGGCATGCCCGAACTGCCCGACACGCGCACGAAGATCGCCGAGTTCCGCGAGGCCGTGCGCGCCTTCCAGGAGCGCACGCTCAAGCCGGTGGCGAGCGCGGTCGGGCGCTTCCTGCGCTCGGCCGACAACCCGCGCGGGCAGCCCGAGGTCATCATCGAGCGCGCGGGACACGACGCGCTGGCGGTGTCGACCTCGCTGGTGATGCCCTACACCGGCCGCGTCGTCTACTTCGAGGACATGGAATACGGCCGCTACACCTTCTACGCGCCGCAGGTCTGGTACCGGCACCGCCAGGTGCTGTGCCCGACGATCACCATCCGCGGCACGCATCTCAACAATCCGTACGAGGTCACGCTGATGAACCGCATGGTCGACGCCGGCCTGCTCAGCGTGACCGATCCGGTGATGGTGCCGTGGCAGGACCTGCCGAAGGCGCACCAGGCGATGTGGGACAACCGCCACGCCGGCGCCAACTACGTCTGCAACCACGCGCTGCCGGCCGCCGGCCTGCGCTCGCGCGAGCAGTTGTTCGAGGCCTGGGCCACGCAGTGGGCCGAAGGGGAAGGGGAACACCATGGCTGAGCGTCGCAAGGGCCGCACCGCGGCGAAGGCATCGGCCCGGCCGGCCGCCAAGGCATCGAAGCAGGCGGCGCCGAAGGCCGCCGGCAAGCCTGCTGCAAAAGCACCCGCGAAGGCGCCGGCATCCGCGGCGCGCCCCGCCGCGCCCGCCGGCCGGCTTGCCGGCAAAGTCGCCTTCATCACCGGGGCTGCCGGCAACATCGGCACCGACATCGTGCGGCTCTACCTCGCGGAAGGCGCGCGCGTCGCGATGGCCGGGCGCGACGTGGCGAAGCTGAACGCCGCGCGCGCCGCCCTGCTGGCCGAGGCCGGCGCGCCGGACGACCACGCGCTGGTGGTGCCGATGGACGGCGGCGACCCGGTGCAGGTGCACGCGGCGATCGCGGCCACGGTCGCGGCCTTCGGCCGCATCGACGTGCTGGTCAACAACGCCGGTTCCTCCGGGCCCAAGCAGCGGCTCGAGGACCTGCCACTCGACCGCGCCGACCTCGACGCCGCGCGCGCCGCGGGCGGCACCGACACCGAGAGCGTGCTGGATGCCGCGCGCAGCCTGCTCGGCATGGCCTGGTACGTCACCCGCGCCGCGCTGCCGCACCTCGCGCCCGGTGCGTCGATCGTCAACGTCACCACCATCTTCTCGCGCACCGAGTACTTCGGCCGCGCCGCCTATGTGGTGCCCAAGGCCGCCTTCAACGCGCTGTCGCGCAACCTCGCGCTGGAGCTCGGCGCGCGCGGCATCCGGGTCAACACCGTGCTGCCCGGCCCGATCGACAGCGAGCGAATCCGCAACGTGTTCGCCGCGATGGACAAGCTGCGCCACGGCACCCGCGGCACCACCGCGCGCGAGTTCATCGACCGCATGTCGCTGGCGCGCGCGCGCGACGGCAAGCCCGAGTTCGGCCTGCCGTCGATCCGCGACGTGGCGAATGCCGTGCGCTTCCTCGGCAGCGAAGAGTCGGCGGCCTTCAACGGCCACGACTTCGAGGTCACCCACGGCATGGCCGCCGAGGCCGAAAGCCACAGCACCTGGATGTCGCGGCCCGAACTGCGCACGGTGGACGGCACCGGCGCGAAGATCCTGATCGCGGCCGGCGAACAACTGGCCGACGCGCTGGAAATCGCGCGCATCCAGGCGCGCTGCGGCGCCGAGGTGCTGCTCGGCCTGCCGACCGCGGAACTGGTCAAGCAGGCCACCGGCATCCTCGATCCCACGCCGGAAGATCGCCGCATCCAGCCGGTGCTGGTCGACCGCACGCGGCCGGCGACGGTCGCCGCGGCGCTGGCCGCCGAAGCGGGCAGCGGCCGCCTGACCGGCGCCATCGTGCTGCCGGCCGCCGGCCCGCATGCGCTACGCGGTCCGCTGTCGCAGGTCACCGACGCCGAGATCGCCGCCTTCATCGAGCGCGAGATCGTCGGCGCGCTGGCGCTGGCGCGCGAACTGGCGCGTTTCTGGCACCACCTGTCGGGGCTGGAGCAGGGCGCGCGCGTGGTGTTCCTCAGCAACGGCGACGACGGCGCCGGCAACGCGGTGGCCGACGTGCTGCGCGCGGCGGTCGAGGAACTGCTGCGCGTGTGGCGCCAGGAGTCGGCGGCCGACATGCGCGAGGGCGAGCCCGGCGTGGTGCAGTGGGGCAACCAGATGCTGCGCTGGCGCAACGTCGAATCGGAGAACCTGCCGTTCGCCGGCCGCCAGGTGGCGCGCCTGCTGTTCACCCACCGCCGCATCGAGCCGATCGACCTCTACCTGCCGCGCTCGATCCGCGAGGCCACCGGCGCACGCCGCGCCGCGGTCCCCGAGATCGAGACCCTGCACGGCCTGCACAAGGGCAAGGTGGCGCTGATCACCGGTGGTTCGTCCGGCATCGGCGGCCAGGTGGCGCGCTTCCTCGCCGCGGCCGGCGCGCGCGTGATGCTGGTCGCGCGCGGGGCCGAGAGCCTCACCGCGACGCGCGACGCGATCGTGGGCGAACTCGAGGACTCGGGCTACTGGGGCGCGCGGCGCCGCGTGCAGACCCTGGCCGGCGTCGACGTCGGTGACCTCGCCGCCGTCGAGCACGCGGTCAAGGTCACGCTCGACACCTTCGGGCGGGTCGACGTGCTGATCAACTGCGCGGGCGTGGCGGGCGCCGAGGAGATGGTGGTCGACATGCCGCTGGACGCCTGGCGCTACACGCTGGACGCCAACCTGGTGTCGAACTACGCCCTGATGCAGCGCGTGATCCCGCTGATGAAGGCGCAGGGCACGGGCTACATCCTCAACGTGTCGTCGTACTTCGGCGGCGAGAAATACGTCGCCACGCCGTATCCGAACCGCTCCGACTACGCGGTGTCCAAGGCCGGCCAGCGTGCGCTGGCGGAAAGCCTCGCCCGCTTCGTCGGCCCCGAGATCCAGATCAACGCCATCGCGCCGGGCCCGGTCGAAGGCGAGCGGCTCAAGGGCAAGGGCGGCAAGGCTGGTTTGTTCGAGCGTCGCGGCAAACTGATCCTCGAGAACCGCCGCCTCAACGCGGTGTACGCCGCGGTGGTTCGCGGCCTGCGCGCCGGCGAGCCGGTCGACAATTTGCTGGAGTGGATCGCGGTCAACGACGTCGCGCGCCTGCTCGACGGCGACGCGCCCGCGCCGCTGGCGCGCCTGGCCAAGGCACTCGGCAGCGAGGGCGAGCCGGGTGCTTCGTGGAGCGGCTTCCTGGTCAACGCCTCGATCGCGCGCAAGCTGGTCGGGCGCCTCGCGCGCGCCGGCTACCTGGTCGGCGACGAGGGCGCGGCGGCCGGCGCCGACTGCGTGGCGAAACTGGTTCCGCCGCCCGAACCCTTCCTGCCGCCCACCCAGGTGCGCAGCGAGGCGGCCAAGATTCGCGACGGCGTGCTCTCGCTGCTGCACCTGCGCCGCATGCCGACCGAAACCGAGGTCGCGCTGGCCACCGTGTACTTCCTCGCCGACCACGCGATCAGCGGCGAGACCTTCCAGCCTTCCGGCGGCCTCAACCTGGAGCGCTCGATCACCGAGCGCGAACTGTTCGGCAGCGTCAAGCGCGAGCGCCTCGAACTGATGCGCGGGCGCACCGCGTGGGTGATCGGCGAGCACCTCGTGCAGCACCTCGCGCGCGCCGCATCCGTGTTCGCCACCCAGGGCCAGGCCGGCAAGGTGGTGCTGATCACGCGCAGCAAGGCGGCCGCCGCCGCGGTGATCGAGCACCTGAGTCCCAGCGAGGCGGCGGTGGTGCGCGTGATCGCCTGCGGCGGCGACGTCGAGGCCGGCATGGACGCCGCGCTGCGCGACGGCGGCCGGCCCGCCAGCGTGGTGTGCACGCCGTTCGCCCCGCTGCCCGACGCGCTGCACGATGCCGACGGCCGCTGGCTCGACACCGCGGCGTTCCGCGCGGTGGTCGAGGAACAACTGACCCACCACTTCCGCGTCGCGCGCAAGGCCGCGCTGTACGACGACGTGAGCCTGATGCTGGTCTCGCCCGACGTGCCGCCGGGCTCGTCGCCGGCGCCGTTCGCGCTGGCCAACTTCGTCAAGACCACGCTGCACGCGTTCACCGGCACCTTGGCGGTGGAGTGCGAGCGCCTGGTGCACGACGCGGTGATCAACCAGATCAACCTCACCCGCCGCGCACGCAGCGAGGAACCCCGCGACGCCGCCGAGACCGCCGAGGAACTCGAGCGCTTCGGCCGCGCCGTGCTGCTCGCCGGCGCGCCGCTGGCGCGGCTGGAGGACAGCCGGTATCGGTCGCGGATCTATCGCGGGATGGCCATTACGGTGTGAGGCGGTCGGTGCGGTGGCGACTGCGGCGTGGTGTCGGGTCGGCGCTTTCTCGGCGGGTACAGGGCCCAGGGTGCAGGGCCCAGGGCCCAGGGCCCAGGGCCAGCGGCTGTGCCGAAGCGTTGTGGGAGCGGCGCGTGCGCCGCGAGCTTTTCGGGCGTGCGGCGATCCCATCGCGCTGCACGCAGCGCTCCCACAACAAGCGCGCGATCTGTTGGAACCGGCTCCCACCGGACCGCATCTTCGAAGCCCGCGCCGCTGCCGGGTCGGATCGTTCCCTCGGCTGGGCCCTGGGCCCTGTACCCTGGGCCCTTGGATCATCGATTGACGCCCTCCCGGCGCCACCTCAGCCGCCGTTGCCTCAGCCCCCCTGCTTCTCCAGCGCCTCATCCTGCCGCTGCTTCGCCTCCAGCGTCGCCTGCTCCACGGCCTGCGCGCGGACCTGCGGGTCGCGTGGATCGGACGCGGCGGGGGCTTGTGCGGCAGGTGGCGGCGCCGACGGTGCGCAGGCGGCGAGCAGGGCGCACAGCAGGGCGGCGAGCGGCAGGATGCGGCGCATGGCGGACTCCCGGTCGATGACGGCTGCGCTAGCCTAACGGCCGAACCGCGGCGGCTGCGCCCGCGGCACGGGAGATCGCGATGGACGGCAACCGCTGGCGGCTCGACGGCCGCGTGGCCCTGGTCACCGGGGCGAGCAAGGGCATCGGGCGCGCTTGCGCCGCGGAACTGCTCGCCTTCGGCGCCGATGTGCTGCTGGTCGCGCGCGGCGAGGAGACGCTCGAGGCCGCGCGTGCCGACCTCGCGGCCGAGTTTCCCGGTCACCGCGTGCTGGCCTTCGCCGCCGACCTCGCCGAGCCCGAGCAGCGGCTCGACGTGTTCGACTGGATCACCGACCTCGACCTCGCGCCCTCGATCCTGGTCAACAACGTCGGCACCAACATCCGCAAGCCGACGCTTGCCTACGAGGCCGCCGAGATCGCGCGCATCTTCGACACCAACCTGTTCAGCGCGTTCGAGATGTGTCGTCTCGCGCAAACTTTCCTCGTGCGCCACCCGCAGTCGGCGATCGTCAACATCGGCTCGGTGGCGGGACAGACCGCGCTGCGCACCGGATCGCCCTATGCGATGACCAAGGCCGCGCTGGCGCAGTTGACGCGCAACCTGGCGGTGGAGTGGGCGCGCGACGGAATCCGCGTCAACGCCGTCGCGCCGTGGTACATCCGCACGCCGCTGGCTGCGGGCGTGCTCTCGGACGCGGCCTATCTCGAAGAAGTGCTCGACCGCACGCCCGCCGGCCGCATCGGCGAGCCGGAGGAAGTGGCCGCCACGGTCGCTTTCCTGTGCCTGCCGGCGTCGTCCTACGTCACCGGGCAGTGCGTGGCGGTCGATGGGGGGTTCCTGCAATACGGATTCTGATGGGGCGCCGGTCCATTGTTGTGGGAGCCGGTTCAGCCGGCGATCTGCTGGTGGAAGCCCTGCGGCAGGGCGATCGCCGCGTGAAGCGGCTCCCACCGGGCGGGCGGCGACCGTGGACCTCGTTGTGGGAGCCGGTTCAGCGGCGATCTGCTGGTGGAAGCCTTGCGGCAGGGGCGATCGCCGCCTGAAGCGGCTACCACCAGGCGGGCGGCGACCGTGGACCTCGTTGTGGGAGCCGGTTCAGCCGGCGATCTGCTGGCGGAAGCATTGCGGCAGGGCGATCGCCGCCTGAAGCGGCTCCCACATGGCGCCGCGATCCGGATTTCTTAACTCGAAACTGCGGATAATCAGAATTCCTCCAACAGACCCCGGAGACCGCCATGCGCTGGATCCTCGCTCTCTCCGCTTTCCTGCTCGCCACGCTGCCCGCGACCGATGCCGGCGCCGCCAGCGCGGGTGAGCTGCAGCGCGACAGCAACCGCGTGCTGGAGCGCCTCTACGACGCGCAGCCGGCCTCGCGCGGCGTGCTCTCGCGTGCCGCCGGCGTGCTGGTGTTCCCCGGCATCTACAAGGGCGGCATCGGGCTCGGCGCCGAGTATGGCGAGGGCGTGCTGCGCGAAGGCGGCGCGGTGACCGGCTACTACCGCGTGGTCACCGGTTCGGTCGGCCTGCAGTTGGGCGTGCAGAAGCGCGCGCAGGTGATCGCCTTCATGGACGGCGACGCCCTGCGCAAGTTCAAGAACAGCGACGGCTGGGAGGCGGGCGTGGACGGCTCGATCGTGGTCGCCGACCTCGGCGCCGGCGCGCAGGCCGACACCAAGGGCCTCAACCAGCCGATCATCGCCTTCATCCTCGACGAGAAGGGGCTGATGTACAACGTCACCCTCGAAGGCTCGAAGATCAGCCGCATCCGCAAGTAAGGTCTTCAGTCCCGGGGACCGCGCGGTCCCCGGACGCGCGCCGATTGCGCCGCGCGCGCCGGCAGGCGACGATGGCGCATGGTCCGGATCGTTCGCTCCCTGCGCCGGCTCGTGCTCGCCGGTGCCGCCCTGCTGCTCGCCGCCTGCGCCGGCGGCCCCCTGCCGCGGGGCGAGCCATCCACCACGCTCCCACTGGCGCGCGACGGGGCGCTCGACGCGGCGGTCGCCGGCCTGGGGCTCGATGCAGGCGCCAGCGCCTACCGCCTGGTGGCGGGCGCCGAGGATGCCTTTGCCCTGCGCATGCGCAGTGCCGCGCTCGCCGCGCGCAGCCTCGACGTGCAGTACTACATGTGGCACGACGACCTGACCGGGCGCCTGCTGGCGGGCGAACTGCTGGCCGCGGCCGATCGCGGCGTGCGCGTCCGGGTGCTGGTCGACGACCTCTACGCGCGGGGCCTCGACCAGGCGCTGGCCAACGTCGACGCCCATCCGCTGCTCGAGATCCGCGTGTTCAATCCCTTCCGCACGCGTGGCAGTGCGTTCGGCAACGCGTGGGAGTTCGTGGCCACCGGCGGTCGGGTCAACCACCGCATGCACAACAAGCTTTGGATCGCCGATGCGCGGCTCGCCCTGCTCGGCGGGCGCAACATCGGCGACGAATACTTCGGCGCCAACCAGGCCTTCAACTTCGGCGACCTCGGCGTGCTGCTGGCCGGGCAGGCCGCGCTCGATGCATCGGCGCACTTCGACGACTACTGGAACAGCGCATCGGCCGTGCCGCTGGCCGCGTTCGCGCGCGCGGCCGACGTCGGTGCCGCGCTGGACGCCGCGCGCGCGGCGTTCGCAGCGCACCGCGAGGCCGCCGCGCGCAGCGACTACCTCGCGCGCATCCTCAGCCTCGCCCGCCAGGGGCCGCTGGGGCTGGGTCTCGATGCGCTGCGCCGCGGCGGCCAGGTGCGCGTGCTGGCCGACGACCCGCGCAAGGCCGAGGCTGGCGAGCGCCGGCTGGTGATGCTGGACGAGATCGCGTCCCTGCTCGGCCAGGCCCAGCGTGAGGCGATCATCGTCTCGCCGTACTTCGTGCCGATGCGCCGCGGCACCGACCGCCTGCTCGACCTGCGCGCGCGCGGCGTGTCGGTGGCGGTGCTGACCAACTCGCTGGCCGCCAACGACGTGGCCGCGGTGCACGGCGGCTACAGCCGCTGGCGGCGACCGCTGCTGCGCGGCGGGGTGGTGATCCACGAACTCAAGCCGCTGCCCGGCAGCGGTGCCGACGATGCCGACGGCCGGCTCGGTTTCGTCGCGGGCCAGCCTGCACACCAAGGCGGTGGTGGTCGATGGGCGGCTGGCCTTCGTCGGCTCGTTCAACATGGACCCGCGTTCGGCGCGGCTCAACACCGAATCGGGCGTGCTGGTCGACGACCCGGCGTTCGCCGCCGAAGTGCGTGCCTACTACGAGGCCGCGATCGCGCCCGAGCGCAGTTGGTCGGTGCGGCTGGTCGACGATCGCCTGCGCTGGTACGACACCGTCGACGGCCGCGAGGTCGCGCGCGAATCCGAACCCGACTCCAGCCTCGGTCGCCGCGCCACCGCGTGGCTGTTCCGCGTGCTGCCGCTGGACCGCCAGCTGTGAACCCCATCGTCCTGACCCCGCGCCACGCCGCCCTTCGCATGCGACCGATCCTCGTCCTCGTGCTGGCCTTCCTGCTCGCCCTGCCGGCGACCGCACCACGCGCCGCGGCATCGCCGCCGGACGCGCAGCCGCGCTGCATCGGCCTGGTGCTCGGTGGCGGCGGCGCGCGCGGCGCGGCGCACATCGGCGTGCTCAAGGTGCTCGAGCGCGAGCGCGTGCCGATCTGCCGCATCGCCGGCACCAGCATGGGCGCGATCGTCGGCGGCCTGTACGCGGCCGGCTACTCGGCGGACGAGATCGAGGCGATCCTGTCGGCCGTCGACTGGAAGGACGTGCTCGACGACGACCCGCCGCGCACCGACTTCCCGATGCGGCGCAAGAACGACACCCTGCGCTACCTGCTCGATGCCCGCCTCGGCGTGCGCGACGGCACCATCCAGTTGCCGCGCGGCGTGATCCAGGGCCAGAAACTGCTGACCCTGCTGCGCCGCCTGACCATCCACACCTGGCGCACCGAGTCGTTCGACGACCTGCCGATCCCGTTCCGCGCGGTCGCCACCGACATCGCCACCGGCGAACCGGTGGTGTTCGCCGACGGCGATCTCGCGCTGGCGATCCGCGGCAGCATGTCGGTGCCCGCGGCCTTCGCGCCGATCCGCGTCGACGGCCGCCTGCTGGTCGACGGCGGCATCGTCAACAACGTGCCGGTCGACGTGGTCAAGGCGATGGGCGCGGACCGCGTGATCGCGGTCGACGTCGGCGCGCCGCTGCTCGGCGAGGACCAGCTGAATTCGCCGTTCGCCATCACCATGCAGATGCTCGACGTGCTGATGAAGCAGCGCACCGCGCAGGTGATGGCGGCGATGGACCCGCGCGACGTCAAGATCGTGCCCGAGCTCGGCGAGGTGGGCAGCGCGTCGTTCGACCGCGTGCTGGAGGCGGTGCCGGCGGGCGAGGTCGGCGCGATGCGGGAGATCGCGCGGCTGCGCGAACTGTCGGTCGACGAGGCGGCGTGGACCGCGCTGCAGGCCACCCGCGAACGCGCCGAACTCGACGCGCCGCTGGTGGACTTCATGCGCGTGGTGACCCGGCGCAGCAAGACCGCGGGTTACGTGGCGCGCGAGATGGAGGGTTTCGAGGGCAAGCCGCTCGACCCGCTGGCGCTGGAGCGGCGGATCAACTCGGTCTACGGACAGGGCAACTACGAACGCATTTCCTGGCGGATGGTCGAGCGTGACGGCGAGACCGGCGTCGAGGTCACCCCGGTCGACAAGGGCTGGGGCCCCAACTTCCTCACCTTCGGCCTGCAGTTGAGCGACGACTTCGAGGGCCGCAACAGCTACCAGTTGGGCGTCGAGTACACGATGACCGGGCTCAACCGCTGGGGCGGCGAGTGGCGCACGCGCGCCGAGATCGGGCAGTTCACCGGCGTGCGCAGCGAGTTCTTCCAGCCCTACGGCGACCGCGGGCAGTTCTTCGCCTTCCCCTACCTCGAATACCGGGCGTTCGACCAGGACGTGCGCGTCGACAGCGCACTGCTGGCCGACTTCCGCGTCCGACGGCTGGCGGCCGGCATCGACCTCGGCTGGGAGCCGTCGGTCGCGATGCGCGTCTATGGCGGCCTGTTCCGCTCGCGCGGCGACGCCAGCCGCCGGGTCGGCGCCTCGATCGGCATCGACGACTTCGCCGAACCCTCCGGCGGCGTGCGGCTCGGCTTCACCCGCGACACGCTCGACGACGCCGACTTCCCCGCCAGCGGCGGGCGCACCGATGTGCTGGCGCTGGCGACCCGCGACGCGCTGGGCGCCGACGGCAGCGGCGAGGTGCTCGAGGCCTCGTGGGACCACGCGTGGAGTCGCGGCGCGAACCGCCTGCTGCTGGGCACGCGTCTGCACACCACCTGGGGCAGCGTCTCGCAGTTCGAGGCGCTGGCGCCGCTGGGCGGCTTCACCAACCTGTCGGGTTTCGCCGAGCGCGAACTGCTCGGCTTCCACGCCGCGCTGTTCCGCGGCGTGTGGTATCGCCGGCTCGGCGATGCCGGCGAATTGTTCTCGGTGCCGGCTTACGTCGGCGCCAGCCTCGAGACCGGCAACGTGTTCGACACCCGCGACGACCTGCTCGACCTCGAAGGCCTGGTGGTCGGCGGCAGCCTGTTCATCGGCGTGGACTCGCCGTTCGGGCCGGTGTTCCTCGGCTATGGGCGCAACGACGACGGCGGATCGTCGGTGTACCTCAACTTCGGCTCCCTGTTGCGGCCGCGGCTCTGACGCATGGACCGCGAGCCCGCTGAGGCGCGACCGCGCGCGCGACGCTGGCTGCGTCGCGTCGCCTGGGCGCTGGGCCTGCCGCTGGCGCTCGCGGTCGCGATCGGCGCCGGCCACGCGTGGATGGCGCGCGACTTCCCCGACTTGCGCCCGTGGCATCGCATCGTGCCCGCGGGCGAGCCGGATGCGGCGCAGATGGACGCCGGCATGGACCTCGACGGTTACCTCGCGCGCGAGGAGGTCCTGTTCGCCGAACTGCGCATGCAACTCGCCGACACCCTGCCGCCGGCCGACGATGTGCCCGGCAACCGCTACGGCAGCGTGCACGGCCATGCCACCGCGGACGTCGACTGGAATCGCAGCTTCGAGCGCATCCCGCCGCAGCCGCGCGGCGCGGCCTTGCTGGTGCATGGACTCACCGACGGTCCGTACAGCCTGCGCACGCTGGCCGAGCGCCTCCACGGGCAGGGCTGGCACGTGCTGGTGCTGCGCCTGCCCGGCCACGGCACGGTGCCGGCCGCGCTGCGCGACGTACGGTGGGAAGACCTCGCCGCCGCGGTGCGGCTCGGGCTGCGCCACCTGCGCGCCGCGCACCCGGACCTGCCGCTGGTCGGCGTCGGCTACTCCACCGGTGCCGCGCTGCTGCTTCAGCATGCGCTGCAGGCCATCGACGACACGGCGCTGCCGCGCATCGAGCGCCTGGTCCTGCTGTCGCCGCTGGTCGGTCTCGGTCGTGGCGCTGGCTTCGCGCCGCTGCTGTCGCTGTTCGATGCCGTGCCGGGGCTGGAGAAGGCGGCCTGGCTGGAGGTGCAGCCGGAATACAACCCGTTCAAGTACAACTCGTTTCCGGTCAATGGGGCCTGGCAGTCGTACCGGTTGGTCGGCGCTCTGGTCGCGGGGCTGGAGCGCCTGCGTGCGACGGGCCGGCTCGATGCCCTGCCGCCGATGATGACCTTCCACTCGGTGCTCGACAGCACCGTGCTCAGCGCGGCGGTCGAAAGCGAACTCTACGACCGCCTGCCGGAGAACGGCAGCGAACTGGTGCTCTATGACCTCAACCGCTGGACCGTGTTCGCGCCGTTGTTCCGTGGCGATCAACTCGATGCCGCGCAGCGCCTGCTGCGCGACGGTCCGCATCCCTACACCCTGCGCGTGCTGACCAATGTCTCGCCGGCGACCCGCGAGGTGCACGAACTTGCGCTGCCGGCCGGCGCCCGCGAGCCGGTGGCGCGCGCGCTGGGCGTGTCCTTCCCGAGGCGGTGTACTCGCTGTCGCACACCGCGATCCCGTTCGCCTGCGACGATCCGCTGTATGGCCTCGCGCCGCGCGCGGACGAGGACTACGGCGTGCGGCTCGGCACCCTGGCCCTGCGCGGCGAGCGGCATGCGCTGCAGGTGTCGATGGATCAACTCGCGCGGCTCAACTGCAATCCGTTCTTCGACGACCTCGCCACGCGCGTGCAGGACTGGCTGGCCGCGACCCGCGCTGCAGCGCCGCAGGCGGGTCCGGCTGGCGCGCGTTAGCATTCGCCTTCACGGCCGGTCATCATCCGGACCGCGTTCGGGCTGCCCACGACCCCAGGAGATTCCGCCATGCGCAACACCCTGATCCTCGTTTCCGGCATGTGTGCGCTGCTGCTCGCCGGGCTTGGCTTCGCACCGCCTGCCGAGGCGCAGCGCTACCGCTGCGGCCAGTGCGGCACCGTCGAGGACGTCGACCGCATCTGGTACGAAGGCCGCCGCGACAGCGGGCGCGAAGGCGCGATCCTCGGCGCCATCATCGGCGGCGCGCTGGGCAACCAGGTCGGCCGTGGCGACGGCCGCAAGGCGGCCACGATCGCCGGCGCGGTGGTCGGCGGACTGGTCGGCCGCGACATCGATCGCAACGACGGCCGCGGCCGCCGCGGCGACGAAGGCCTGCGCCTGGTCATCCGCATGGACCGCGGCTACACCCAGACCGTCGAGATCCACGGCGACATGCGCATCTACCGCGGCGACCGCGTGCGCCTGCGCGACGGACGGGTCGACCTGATCGACTGAGCCGGATACCGATCGCGCGCAAGCGCGCTCCTACGGAGAGCCGCCGGCCTCGAACATCGCGCGGCCCTGTAGGAGCGCTGCGTGCAGAGCGACCGCAGCCGCCCAATCCCGAGGCGGCGCAGACGGTGACGGTCCCGCGCCCGTGGGATCGGCGCCCTGTGGGAGCGGCGCGCGCGCCGCGAGCTTTTCGATCTTGCGGCACGACCATCGCGCTGCACGCAGCGCTCCCACAACCACCGCGCACCCCTCGTGTGGGAGCCGGTTCAACCGGCGACAGGTCTCGCGACAGAGCTTGGGCAGCGCAATCGCCGGTGAACCGGCTCCCACCCGGCCTGCACCCTCGAAGCGCCACGGCCAGGCCGAATCCTTGTGGGCGCGGCGCGCGCGCCGCGAGCTTTTCGATCTTGCGGCACGACCATCGCGCTGCACGCAGCGCTCCCACAACCACCGCGCACCCCTCGTGTGGGACCCGGTTCAGCCGGCGACAGGTCTCGCGACAGAGCTTGGGCAGCGCAATCGCCGGTGAACCGGCTCGCACCCAGCCTGCATCCTCGAAGCGCCACGGCCAGGCCGAACCCTTGTGGGAGCGGCGCGTGCGCCGCGAGCTTTTCGATCCCTGCTGCACGACCATTGCGCCGCACGCGCCGCTGATGCGGGAAGGGGCCCGCATCCCCGTTCAGGCCCCGCAATGCACCCGCAGCGATTCGCGCAGGTCCGCGACCTGTCGGTCCAAGGTCTCGCGCTCGGCCGCGAACGCGGTGCGCGCGCCGCTGCGTGCAGTATTCAGCGCGCCGCGCCAGTGCGCACACAGCGCGCGGCGGCCCATCGGCGTGCACCGGTCCTGGACCCGCACGTACGCGCCGCCGACCCGTTGGTCCCAGGCCTCGCGCGCCGGCGTGCGCGGCAGGTTGCTGGTGGTGGTCGTCGCGCCGACCACCCACGCCGGCACGTAGCGCACCGGCGGCACCGGGTTGTCGGACACGTAGGTCTCGCCGTTCTCCCCGCGTGCAGGCGTAGCGCTGCGGCAAAGCCGGCGGCGGCGCGGTCGGCGGAGCAGGCGTTCCGTCCGCTGGGGGCTGCGCTGCCGCTTTCGCGCCCAGGTCCGGTACGTAGGGGTCCGACGGCGGCCCGTCGATCGGCGGCAGCGGCAGTGCTTCGACCGGACACGGCTGGTCCTGGTAGGCGACGCGGCCCTCGGCGTCGCGGCATTTGTGGATCGCCTGCGCCTGCGCCTGCGTCGCGCCCGCGGCGAGCAGGAGGACCAGGGCGGGCAGGGTGCGCGCGGCCATGCGCTATCCTCGCACGGCGGCGACCGCCCGGTGAAAGCCGACGTCGCGCAGCACGGGAAATGCTACGAGGACCGCGATGCCGCTCTCCTGGAACGAGATCAAGGACCGCGCCCTGCGGTTCTCACGCGAATGGGCGGGCGAGGCGTCCGAGCGCGCCGAAGCGCAGAGCTTCTGGAACGCCTTCTTCGACGTGTTCGGCCTCACCCGCCGGCGCGTCGCGTCGTTCGAGGAGCCGGTCAAGCGCCTGCGCGATGGCGGCAAGACCACCACTGGCAAGATCGACCTGTTCTGGAAGGGCGTGCTGCTGGTCGAGCACAAGTCGCAGGGCAAGGACCTGGCGCGCGCCTACACCCAGGCGGTCGATTACTTCGAGGGCATCGCCGAGCGCGATCTGCCGCGCTACGTGCTGGTGTCCGACTTCTCGCATTTCCGCCTGTACGACCTCGACACCGGGGTCGAACACGACTTTGACCTGAAGGACCTGCACCGCAAGGTCCGCCTGTTCGGCTTCATCGCCGGCTACCAGACCCGCATCTACAAGGACGACGACCCGGTCAACGTCGCCGCGGCCGAGAAGATGGGCGCGCTGCACGACGCGCTGGAGGCGTCCGGCTACGACGGCCACCCGCTGGAAGTGCTGCTGGTGCGCCTGCTGTTCTGCCTGTTCGCCGACGACACCGGCATCTTCGAGCGCAACGCCTTCCGCGAGCTGGTCGAGCTGCGCACCGCCGTCGACGGCAGCGACCTCGGCCGCCTGCTCAACGAACTGTTCGAGGTGCTCAATACGCCCGCCGAGAAGCGCCAGCGCGCACTGGACGAGCAGCTCGCCGCCTTCCCCTACGTCAACGGGCGATTGTTCGAGGAGCGCCTGTTCACGGCCGCGTTCGACGCCCGCACGCGCAGCAGCCTGCTGGATGCCTGCGCGCTGGACTGGGGCCAGATCTCGCCAGCTATCTTCGGCGCCATGTTCCAGTCGGTCATGGACCCGAAGCTACGCCGCAACCTCGGCGCGCACTACACCAGCGAGAAGAACATCCAGAAACTGATCGGCCCGCTGTTCTTGGACGAACTCAAGGCCGACCTCGCCCGCATCCGCGCCCTGAAGCAGACCAACGTGCGCCAGGCGCAGTTGCGCCAGTTCCACCAGCGACTTGCGTCCCTGCGATTCCTCGACCCGGCCTGCGGCTGCGGCAACTTCCTGGTCGTCACCTACCGCGAACTGCGCACGCTGGAACTCGAGCTCCTGCGCGAGCTGCACGCCGACGTGACCACGCGGTTCCTGTCGGTCAAGGACGAAATCCACGTCGACGTCGACCAGTTCTACGGCATTGAGATCGAGGAATTCCCCGCCCAGATCGCCCAGGTCGCGCTGTGGCTGGTCGACCACCAGATGAACCAGACGGTGAGCGAGGAGTTCGGCGAACTGTTCGTGCGGTTGCCGTTGGTCAAGAGCCCGAACATCGTCCACGGCGTCAGCGCGTTGTCGATCGACTGGAACTCGGTTTGCCCCAAGGAGAAGCTGAGCTACATCCTGGGCAACCCGCCGTTCTCGGGCGCGAAGGTCATGTCCGATGCGCAGCGCGCGGAGATTTTTGGTCTGCTGCCGGGCGTGAAGGGCGCCGGCCTGCTGGACTACGTTACCGGGTGGTACTTCCTCGCTGCGCGGATGATGGAGGGGACCACGATATGCACCGCGTTCGTGTCCACGAACTCAATCACGCAAGGCGAACAGCCGGGAATCCTTTGGCCGGAGCTCTGGAAGATGGGCGTCCGGATCCAGTTTGCCCATCGCACATTCCAGTGGAACAACGACGCGCGCGGCGTTGCGGCGGTTCACTGTGTGATCGTCGGGCTCGTGCTTGGCGAGCCTGCATCCCGGATGATCTGCGACTACGCCCATCCGCGTGCCGAGGCGGAATGCGCTCGTACCGGAAACATCAATCCCTACCTGGTGGACGCTCCGGATGTCGTGCTCTTCGCGCGCAGCCAGCCGCTCTGCGAGTCGCCTGCAATCGGAATCGGCAACAAGCCGATCGACGGCGGGTACCTTCTGTTGTCCGACGATGAACGGGCAGACCTGCTGAAGCGCGAGCCAGGCGCATTGCCCTACCTTCGGCGCTGGGTCGGCGCCGACGAGTTTCTCAATGGCATCTCACGTTGGGTGTTGGCACTGCAGGGGGCTGAGCCATCGGCGCTACGCGCTTTGCCAGCAGTCTTGGAATTGCTCGACAAGGTCACGCGGTTCCGGCGCGGCGAGATCGACGCCAAGAATGGTCGCAAGGCGCAGGCCGGTGAAAGCTCGCAGGCACTTGCCGCGACACCGGCACGATTTCACGTGGAGTTTCTTCCGACGACGACCTATCTGCTGATACCTCGTCATTCATCGGAGCGCCGCGCGTTCATTCCGTTTGGCTTCATGACCTCGGAGGTTCTGAGCGGTGATGCGAATCTGGTCACTGCTTCTGCGTCCATGTTCGATTTCGGCGTAATGCAGTCGACCATACACATGGCATGGGTCCGTGCCACCTGCGGCCGCCTCAAGAGCGATTTCCGCTACTCGAAGGACATCGTCTACAACAACTTCCCTTGGCCTGACGCCCCCACCGACGCGACGAAGGCCGCGATCGAATCCGCCGCACAGGCCGTGCTCGACGCCCGCGCCCAGTTTCCCGGCAGCTCGCTGGCCGACCTCTACGACCCGCGCACCATGCCGCCGGTGCTGGTGAAGGCCCACCAGGCGCTCGACCGCGCCGTCGACGCCGCCTACCTAGCCGGCGAAGCCGCCGCCGGCCGCCGGAAACCCTCA
>JAZKJV010002563.1:0-63131 GCA_037367405.1 Ottelia alismoides | reverse complement strand
TCACCCTCCCTTCAGTCTTCTTCTTCTCCTTTACCCCTGGATGATGGATCCCCCTCACTCCTGGCTGACTCTTACGGCTTCTTCTCCATTCTCTGCCAATCAGCCTAGTCCACCTTCGAGGGAGGTTGAATCTCTGACCAACCTCCTGCTCCCTCCCTCCCATCCCTTTCTTTACTCTGGGCAAGCTGCGCTAGACGTCCGCGGAGATCAGATCGAGCCGATGCGAGACCCAGACGCTGCCATTGCTGAGTTGAGAGTGCACTCCGCTCGTGATCACAGAGCAGAGGAGATCATCAGATAGATCATATTCCAGATTGATGGAGGATCATATAGGACAGGGAGCTCAGTCAGCTTCTACACTAGGTCCATTCGTCTTGGATTTAAATTTCATTCAGAGTCTGCCGACATTTTCAGGGGAGGCGCACGAGGAGCCCTATCTTCACCTATCTGAGTTCGAGGAGTTTTGCCGAGCACAGTTATATTCAGATATCACTGCAGAGGAGCTTATGAGGAGGGACCTTCCCATTCGCACTTCAAGACAGAGCCATGAGATGGCACAGACGATTGGGGAGGATATTCGATACGTGGGGAGAGCTACGCCGAGAGTTCTTACAGAGATACTTCCCCCCGTGTAGAGCAGAGTTGATGCGGTCTTTGATCACTGACTTTTCAGTAGACCCCCAGGAGCCACTGCATGAGGCATGGCTGAGGTTTCTTGACCTCTTGAGGAGATTTCCAGACCACAGACTTCCACTGACAGACCTTATCGAGATCTCCATGCGGGGGATGACCGCAGAGCAGATAGCACTGGTGATTACCACATGTGGCAGTTCACACCGCAGTTCCGACATTTACCTACTAGATACCATCTCGAGCGTACTTTCACATAGATCTTCTTCTCGAGATGCCGCAGTCGGGACAACACATGCGAACGATGCAGTACCAGTGTCGTGTGTCGCATTACATGAGGAGACAGCTTCTACACACCAGCCAGAGGACTTGGATCACGCAACACCACTGACAGAGGAGATGACTGCGATAGCAGAGGTTCGGACCCAGAGTCTACTCGAGTTCCCGTTGGTCTTCCAGCTAGAGTTTGAGGTAGCCTCAGAGTTTCCAGTCGACGAGTCTTGGATATCAGATCTTCTGATACTCCAGGATCCGGACGAGCCCCCGCTACTACAGCCATCGTCTCAGCCACTTCAGATTCCAGTCCCGAAGGAGTCAGCTTCTTTTCTGTAGAGATACTTCTCGGATTCTGACAGCGACCATGACTCAGCCCAGCAGCCACAGTTCGATATGGGACACCACTTTGAGAGTACAAACACAGAGAGTCCTGTATTCGAGCCTTTTGTCCTCCCACTCTGATGAGACAGACACACTTGCTGAGGACAAGTCGGCAGCCATCACTGCCGCAGAGCGAGGACCAGCCGCAGACACTTTGCCAGCCTCCGCCATGTTGACCAGTACCTTCTCTTGCTTCCAGATTGCCGAGAACCACGCTTCCGATGATGATGCAGCCTGGTGCACCGAGTGGATACTTGATAGCAGCGCATATGCCCTTCTAGATCCTGATCCTCTACTTTCACCTCTGATCTTGCAATTTCTCCCCGAGGGTTATCTGTGGGAAAATGCCATACACGATGTGTACTCGGTTTCACCTTCTGAGATTGTTTCCGATCTGGTGGAACAAGAAACCGAGTCTTCTGATCCTTCTGATTCTGAGTCATCTCACCTCGACGACCCTCGCGAGGATGAGCCCATCCTGGAGATATTCAATGATCTATCTGATTTGCTTCTATTTCATTCATCGAGTATCAGTCTTCTTAGAGAGTCTCCTGATCTTGCCTGTACACACCTTTTTTGAGACATTGATAGATGTGGAGGATTCCATGACGGATCCATCCTTCTTTACATTTGACTTCTTCGGCTCCACACTTCCACTATAGTCTGATCCAGAGCCGATAATTTCTTTTGTGCTACCGGATCCCGATCACTTATTTCCATATCCTTGGCCGATAGCAGACACCCGCCTGATTGCATACCTGGGTGTCATTCTTTACACTTTTGAGTTCATCGTTGTTCTCATACCGAGACTGCGACGACAGTACGGCATTCGCCTTACCGATGCCGTCCTGAACTTAGATACATCATTATCCTAGCCTTTGCACCCAGCTAGGGGTGTAAAACCTAGCGCTTGTTTAGAGGCACCTCAACATTGTACCCTTTTGTATATACATGTTTCGTCTTAGTTTGATCTTGCTTTCTTCCGTTCTTGTTTTCACCCCAGGTCTCGTATAGGATTATCTTTGCTATACTTACGATATACCTCATCCTAAGTATAGGGGGTGGAAACATCGGGTTATTCTTCCGTTCTGTTTCATCAATTCTGTTGTTGCCTATACTTAAGGATTCTTCACCTTAAGTATAGGGGGAGTGATGTCCTCTCACCCTGTATATATTTGTCAGTTTTCTTCGTGTCTTGCTAGCCCTGTTTTTGTTGCCTATACTTAGGGATATTTTACCCTAAGTATAGGGGGGTAGACCCTGTACATTCTCACTCGGTTTTCCCTTCATGTACATCCTGCTATACTTGGGATTATTTGATCCTAAGTATAGGGGGAAAAACCGAGACCCTCTTGATTTCTATTCTTTCATTCGTCTTTGTATATAGCCTTCCTTTTCACTTCTCTATACTAAGCACGAGTTATGTCTTCTTCATCGCTCTTGACTCTGAGGTCATCGTTCGAGCGAAGTATAGGGGGGTGTGTATATATTTCATATATACTTTAGCCATAACTCGTACTTTGTGTGAGTGGTGTTAATAAATAAAAATGGCTAAAAACTCAAAAATCCATAAAAATTAAAAAATTTTCCATGTAAATAAACATTCTTTTATTTGCACATACATAGCTATTGTACAACTTATTTTTGTAAAAATGTTTTCAAAAACTTTTTGTGTAAATAGTGTGTAAATATGCGTATATCAAAATTATGTATATAGTACAAAATTTTTCCAAAATGTTTTGAAAATCAAAAGTTTGCAAAAACCTTGTGTAAATTTGTGTAAATATTTTACAAAACTTGCATTCATGCGTTCATTCATGATTTCAAAACATTTTTCAAAAATTTTGCATGTGTATAAAAATTGTGTAAATAGCATCCTTGTATATACTTGTATAGTTTTTCTGGATTATAGTTGACATTTAAACTAGCCTGGAATCAAATTGGGAAATGGAGCTTAATTAAGATCTTAATTCACCTAATTCTAAGAGGAACCTTATAGGGCTTAGGGTTAAGGCTTTTCAGGTCCATGGTGACTTAATTCTTTGAGTCCACTAGGCTATGATCACATGTCATCTCAATGAGCCTAAGTAGAGCACTTAACAACACACGCATGACTCATATAGACAATGGCTTGACTTGGACCCGCACTTTACACCAAGCTCTCTACGGATGAGGTGGTGAGGAGGCAGTCTTCCTTGACTTGGGGTAGCATATGAGGGTAGTACTTCTAGGCGGAACGTCTCTTCTTCTTTTAGTGAAGGAAGTGCGTCTCAACTTGGTCTGGTTGCCATGAGGTCTAACGACAGGAGTTGTGGGTTGCAATACTGCTTCAAAAGAGGGATAGTCTACTGGCTCAAGAGGAAAAACTCCTTATGTACATATGCTGCACCGTGTAAATATGTTGTATTGATGCACTTGAAAAAAATGCAAAAAGAAAATAACTCCAAAAAAGTGGTGGGTTTGATAGAAAATGATAATCCACGAGAGTATGTATATAGTGCAAATAAGCAAAGCTTGAAACTCATGTTCCATCTTATGTAGCTGGCAGCAGGGAGACTTAGCTACACTAGTTGAGCTCCCAAGGATACATGGCTACATTGGCCATGATCCATTCTCTTCTTCCCCCTCTTCTTAAGCTGGTTGAACTTGAACTTAGAAGAGAATACCCCGCTCCTCGAGGAAAGAGTGGCCAGACTAGGGTCATAGAGTTACCTTGTTGGGGAGGGTTATCAAGTTGCTACTTCTGAGGTGGAGAGCTTATATCACATACACTGTACAAGGAAAGATTCATGGTCTTCAGGGTTTGTGTATGTAGACTTCTTCTGATCTGGATTGTTGAGGAGTCCTGATTATAGATTAGTGGATCTTAGAGGCTGTTGAGTTTTCAACCTAAGTCTAAATAAGGTTCCGACACATTAATAATCCAAAGATCTGATCGAGCTCCATATTTCAATTGAATGAAGGCAAGTTTAATAATCAGCATTAATCCATGCATTTTCTCCTCTTTTTCTTTTTCTTTTTCACTTCTTTTTCAAATAAGTGTTTGCTAAGGGACTAGCAAAGTTAAGTATAGGGAGGTGATGAATACCCATTCATCACTCTTTATTCTTTTATTTTAGCTACAAAACCTATGCAAAACACATTTAGATAGGTGTAAATAGTAATAATTATCATTCAGCATGCATTGTGTAATTATGAATAATTAGCATGTTTTTGTGCATAAATAAAAGAATAAGAAATAAAAGAAAAATAGGGAGATATTTAGAATAAATATTGAGCGACCTAATCCCAAGGGAGGGCTCAGCATGGGCCTGACCACATAAAAACCCAAGTAGAGAGACATAAGGAAGCTCAGGTGTGTACATATACCTATAAATAAATAAATATTATTTTCCACTTATTGAAAATAAAATTGGGTGTGTATTTATATGCATATGTTTGTAAATATAAAATAAAAATAAAAATGAGAAAAATAAAAAAAGAAATAAAATTCATCCCTCATTGTAGATATAAACCATGTACATAGAAACCACAAACCTATTTATTTTCCCTTATAAATAAATAAATAAAACTCCACAAAAATTTGTACATATTCCTTATTTCATAGTGTAAATAAATAAAATAAAAATCATAAAAACAAAAATAAAATAAAAAGAAATAAAATAAAAATCAAAATAAACATTGTATATATACCATGTATATATGTGTATATATCTATTTATTTACTCTATATAAATAAATAATAAAAATAAAATAAAAATACCAAATTATTCCAAATTTTATTATATAAATAAATAAAATATTAAATTGGAATAATATATAAAAAAATAAATAATTAAAAATCAAAAATAAAAAATACATAGTGTATATACATATATATAATAATACTATATTGTAAATACAGTATTTTTATTTCAAAAAAATAAATAAAAATCACTAAAAAATAGTTTAAAAATTAATAAACATTTTTTATGTTTTAAGTTTTTCGAAAATAAGTCAATTAGTATTTTTAAATGAATTATCAAATAATTAATAATTGGCGGACTCTGATTGGTCCACGGGGGATGTTGACCCTCGATCAACTCTCCCCCCAGGACCACCAGAGCCGGATCATGCTCGCCCGACCCGATTTCTCCTATTTCTACCCACTTGATCCGACCGCCAAATCGCTAAACCCCGGGCTAAATTTGACCCTTGTTCATTCCTGATCCACGCCCGAGGTGGGTTTTGGGGATCCGAGCTCCGATCTGATCACCCGAACCTCCTCTAGCCGGACCCCTAGTCGTATTTAATCCCAGCTCCGCCGCACAATTCCACTCAACTTTGGCCCTCCCCCTCGTTGCCAAGGAGCTCCTCCACCTCGCCTAAGTGACAGTCGTATGAGAGGGAGTTGAAGCGAGGCTCGGGCAACGGGAACCACTGATCCGGCAGCTTCTCACCGTCGTGCGCCGCTGCGAGCGCGCCAAGCCTCGGGACACGACGACCCCTTGAGGCAATGACCCCCGGAGCTCCAGCAGCTCCAGCACAGTCGAATGCATCCGCCAGGTAGTTTCTTCAGCTTGTAGTTTAGCTTAATTTAGGTTTTCCCCCAATTTGCTCCGCCACCGTCGCCGACCAATTCAGCCACCTTCCACCGTCCATTTGTCCACCCGACCACACCACCACCTTCGCCAGACCTCTCTCCACCTTCTTCACCCATCCACCCCCCCTGTCTCGCCCCGGAGCAGGGCTATCGTCCTCTGCCGCCACCGCTTCGTCGGAGGACTCCACGCCGCCACATCCTTTATCTTCTACGTGCTCTAACGGGTTGAGGCAGTTTGCCCACGACCCTGTGTTTTGCCTGTGCAGGTCAGAACGTCAGGAGGACCTCATCTGGAGGTCTACAGCTTGGGCACATGAGGTAGGCTCCAACGACGTCGCCAGAGCTCCTCGGAGCTCCCCGACGCCATCGGAGGAGCTGAGTAGCTGCGGACCATCGAGACGAAGAGATCCCCCACCTCAGCAGCTCCAGCGGAGGCCCAGCGTGCCCGTGGTGTGCTGACGAAGTTCGCCGACGTCTTGTTCTTCCTGGACCTTCACCCACCGTCCGATCACCATCTCAGCCCAGTTCAGATCTCGACCGTTCGTTCACGCCAGCTCTCCACCGTCGGATCTAGCAGAGGTCTGATCTGGACCATCCACTCAGACGAAGAGACACCTTGCAGTCAGGACCGTTCGATCTACACGTGTCATCTTCACCGTCGTTGTTCTAGCGAGGGTTTACCCACAGCGCACCTTAGCCGTCAGATCCTCCACGTGGGAGGCTCTCAGCCGTCCGATCCGAGCGGGAGTCTTAGAAGAGGCGCCACCGCTCCAGCACCGTTTGATCATCCACGTGGCAGCGCCACCAGCCCTCGGATAATAAGGGGTAAATATCACTTAGGCCTCTCCTGTTTTGTCTTTATTGTTTAGTCCTGTAAATATAGAATATAGTTCTTTTATTTTTGTAAAAATTGCACTGAAGACATGGTTGTTTAGTTTATTTGCATTTTCGTCCCTGTGTATGTTGGACACGTGCATCGTCACGTGACATTTTGGTGAATTTGCAATATATGGGCTTATGTTTTGAGGGGTTATGGAATGAAATATAGTTTTCAATATTTGCACTTATGCCCCTGTGAATGGTTTAATTTGACATGTGTTGAATATTTCGGGCATTTTATAACTTTGCCCCTGGACTTTTAGCACATGTTGCTAATAAGTCCGGGGAAGTAAGTTATTTGCATATAGGTCCCTCTGTGCCCAGCCAACGTGCCGCACGCGTCAGAACTTAGAGATTTTGCACGAGGACCCCTCGGATTTCTGAACTTGTTATTTTTCAGCCCAAAACTTTACTTTTATTGCAAATAGGTCCCTGTGCACTGTGGGCTCTTGTTTAATTTAAATAAAATATCAATTTTTGTCCAACTCGTGTGAAAATTTGACATGTGGCTCCTGCCACTGTGTAGAATTTTCACCAATTTTTGGATACATTTTAGAGCCTTTTTATTATTTTAAAAATTCAAAAACAGCCACTTTTGTCTCTGTCCCGTTTATAAATTCCCAAAAAAAAATATTAAAACCCATTTAAAAATTACAAAAAAATTATGTTTTGTGTGTTTTTGCCTGCTTGATTTTCTGGCCATTTTTAGTTATTTTTGGATTGATAAAAACTATAAAAATTAAAAAACCCTAAAAACCCATAAAAATATAATAAATCATAGAAAATTCAAAAATTCAAAATTCCTTTTCCTGAATTTTCCTTTTTGTTCATACTTTGCATGAAAAATACATCCAGGCATTGATAGGGCCATTATATATTTTATTTTGGTCCTTGAAGCCTGGCTGGACAGCCACACTGTTTTTCTTCCTTCTTTTATTTTTAGAAAATTCCCTAAAAATCAGAAAATTCTCAAAAATTCACCAAAAATAGTAAAAAAATATATAAAACCTAAAAATATTTTTGTTGGAATTTTTGGACCTTTTTAGAGTAATTAAATAAATTGTTGTTTGTGCTTGTTTTCACCTCTTTATTATTTTTCCTCATATCTAAAAATCTAAAAAAATATAAAAATATTAAAAATCCACCAAAAAATATTTGTTTTTACTTTATTTGTTTTAGACTACTTCGTTGGCCGCAAGGCCAATCTGCGCTCCCTGAGTCCGAACCAGGGTGCTACACCAGGCTAATCCCATAGCCAGGGCCACTATTTGATTTTTGTTATTTTTATATGTTTGATTGGTGGTCTGTACTTCATTTTTCTTATTGAGCCTGATTTCCTGAGCGGCTAAAGTCGCAATGACCTTCACTAGATTTTATTAACCTTAGTCCATTCGCGAATTTTGGCTCTTCAGAATGGCGTCGTTGCAAGCAAGCAACAAAGTGTCAAACCAGATAAAAGCAAAGAAAATAAAGCAAATAAAATAATAAAAGAAAACAGGGTATATATGCACAAATAGAAATAAAAATAAACAAGCAAAACAACCAAAAACAGAAGAAAATAAAATAAAGGAAAATGAAAACAAAAATAAAAAAGCAAGAAAAGCAAAAAGTCGCGGACGAAGAAAAAGCCGCGGAAAGCCTCGAAAAAGAAAACAAAACAAAATGAAAATGAAACAGACTACTAAGCCGTGCTCCCCGGCAACGGCGCCATTCTGAAGAGCCAAAATTCACGAATGGACTAAGGTGAATAAAATCTAGCGAAGGTTGTTGCGACCTTAGCCGCTCGGGAAATCAGGCTCAACAAGAAAAATGAAGGACAGACCACCAATCAAAGACAAAAATCAATAAAAACAAATAGTGGCCCTAGCTACGAGATTAGCCTGGTGTAGCACCCAGGGTCGAACTCAGGGAGCGCGGATTGGCCTTGCGGCCTACGAAGTAGTCGGAAAACAAATAAAATAAAAACAAATGGTTTTTTTGGTGGATTTTTAATATTTTTATATTTTTTTTGGATTTTTAGATATGAGGAAAAATATTAAAGAGGTGAAAACAAGCACAAACAACAATTTATTTAATTACTCTAAAAAGGTCCAAAAATTCCAACAAAAATATTTTTAGGTTATATATATATATTTACTGTTTTTGGTGATTTTTTGAGAATTTTCTGATTTTTAGGGAATTTTCTAAAAATAAAAGAAGGAAGAAAAATTGTGCTGCTGTCCAGCCAGGCTTCAAGGACCAAAATAAAATATATAATGGCCCTATCAAAGCTTGGAGGTATTTTTCATGCAAAGTATGAACAAAAAGGAAAATTCAGGAAAAGGAATTTTGAATTTTTTTGATTTTTCTATGATTTATTATAATTTTTATGGGTTTTTAAGGTTTTTTAATTTTTGAAGTTTTTTTCAATCCAAAAATCCAAAATGGCCAGAAATTCAAGCAGGCAAAAACACACAAAACATAATTTTTTGTAATTTTTAAAAGGGTTTTAATATTTTTTTGGGAATTTATAAACAGGACAGAGACAAAATTGGCTGTTTTTGAATTTTTAAAATAATAAAAAGGCTCTAAAATGTATCCAAAAATTGGTGAAAAATCTTCACAGTGGCAGGAGCCACGTATCAAATTTTCACACGATTTGGACAAAAATTGATATTTTATTTAAATTAAACAAGAGCCCACAGTGCACAGGGACCTGTTTGCAATAAAAGTAAAGTTTTAGGGCTGAAAAATAACAAGTTCAGAAATCCGGGGGGTCCTCGTGCAAAATCTCCAAGTTCCTACGCGTGCGGCACGTGGGCTGGGCACAGAGGGACCTATATGCAAATAACTTACTTATCCGGACTTATTAGCAACAGGTGCTAAAAGTCCAGGGGTGAAGTTTTAAAATGCCCGAAATATTCAACACATGTCAAATTAAACCATTCACATGGGCATAAGTGCAAATATTGAAAACTATATTTCATTCCATAACCCCTCAAAACAACAGCCCAAACATTACAATTTCACCAAATATCACGTGACGATGCACGTGTCTAACACACACAAGGATGAAAATGCAAATATACTAAACAGCAAGGTCCTAAGTGCAATTGTCCCAAAATAAAATGAACTATCTAAAATATTTACAGGACTGAATAATAAAGGCAAAAAGGAAAAGGGCCTAAGGGTAAATTACCCTTTATTATCCGAGGGCTGAAGCGGCGCCACGTGGATGATCGAACGGTGCTGGAGCGGTGGCGCCTCTTCTAAGAACTTCTGCTCGGATCGGACGGCTGAGAGCCTCCCACGTAGAGGATCTGACGGCTAAGGTGCGCTGTGGGTAAACCCTCGCTGGATCTACGGCGGTGAAGATGACACGTGTAGATCGAACGGTCCTGACTGCAGGGTGTCTCTTCGTCTGAGTGGATGGTCCAGATCAGACCTCTGCTAGATCCGACGGTGGAGAGCTGGCGTGAACGAACAGTCAAGATCTGAACTGGGCTGAGATGGTGATCGGACGGTGGCTGAAGGTTTAGGAAGAACAAGACGCCGGCGAACTTCGCCGGCGCACCACGGGCACGCTGGTCCTCCGCTGAAGCTGCTGAGGTGGGGGATCTCTTCGTCTCGATGGTCCGCAGCTACTCAGCTCCTCCGATGGCATCGGGAAGCTCCGAGGAGCTCTGGCGACGTCGGTGGAGCCTACCTCTTGTGCCCAAGCTGTAGACCTCCAGATGAGGTCCTCCTGACGTTCTGACCTGCACAGGCGAAACACGGGGTCGAGGGCAAACTGCCTCGACCCGTTAGATCACGTGGAAGATGAAGGATGAGGCGGTGTGGAGTCCTCCGGCGAAGCGGTGGCGGCGGAGGACGGTAGCCCTGCTCCGGGGCGAGACAGGGGGTGGATGGGTGAAGAAGGTGGAGAGAGGTCTGGCGAAGGTGGTGGTGTGGTCGGGTGGACAAATGGACGGTCGGAGGTGGCTGAATTGGTCGGCGACGGTGGCGGAGCAAATTGGGGGAAAACCTTAATTAAGCTAAACTACAAGCTGAAGAAACTACCTGGCGGATGCATTCGACTGTGCTGGAGCTGCTGGAGCTCCGGGGGTCATTGCCTCAAGGGGTCGTCGCGTCCCGAGGCTTGGCGCGCTCGCGGCGGCGCATGGCGGCGAGAAGCTGCCGGATCAGTGGTTCCTGCTGCCCGAGCCTCGCTTCAACTCCCTCTCGCACGGCTGTCACTCAGGCGAGGTGGAGGAGCTCCTTGGCAACGAGGGGGAGGGCCAAAGATGAGTGGAATTGTGCGGCGGAGGTGGGATTAAATACGACAAGGGGTCCGGCTAGAGGAGGTTCGGGTGATCAGATTGGAGCTCGGATCCCCAAAACCCACCCCGGGCGTGGATCAGGAATGAACAAGGGTCAAATTTAGCCCGGGGTTAGCGATTTGGCGGTCGGATCAAGTGGGTAGAAATAGGAGAAATCGGGTCAGGCGAGCATGATCCGGCTCTGGTGGTCCTGGGGAGAGTTGACCGAGGGTCAACATCCCCCGTGGACCAATCAGAGTCCGCCAATTATTAATTATTTCATAATTCATTTAAAAATACTAATTGACTTATTTTCGAAAAACTTAAAACATAAAAAATGTTTACTTATTTTTAAACTATTTTTTAGTGATTTTTATTTTTTTTTTGAAATAAAAATATTGTATTTACAATATAGTATTATTATATTAAGGTATATACACTGTATTTTTTATTTTTGATTTTAATTATTTATTTTTGTATATTTTATTCCAATTTTATATTTTATTTATTTATATAATAAAATTTGGAATAAAAAGGTATTTTTATTTTTTTTTAATTATTTACATAGAGTAAATAAATAGATATATACACATATATACATGGTATTTGTACAATGTAGGTTTTGGTTTTTATTTTAATTTCTTTTTATTTTATTTTTATTTTTGTGATTTTTATTTTATTTATTTACATTATGAATTAAGGACTATGTACATATTTTTATTGAATTTTTATTTATTTATTAATAAGGGAAAATAAATAGAGGAGTGTATCTATGTACATGGTGAATATATACAAGGATGACATGCATTTTTATTTATTTTCATTTTCCCAATTTTATTTTAATTTAATATTTAAAAATATTTACATATAAATACACACCCATTTATTTTAAATAAGAGGAAAATATTTTTATTTATATATAGGTCTATGTACATACATGAGCTTCCTTATCTCTCTCTACTTGGGCTTTTATGCGGTCAGGCCCATGCTGAGCCCTCCCTTCGGATTAGGTCGCTCAATATTTATTCTAAATATCTCCCTCTTTTTCTTTTATTTCTTTATTCTTTTATTTATGCACAAAAACATGCTAATTATTCATAATTACACAATGCATGCTGAATGATAATTATTACTATTTACATCTATCTAAATGTGTTTTGCATAGGTTTTGTAGCTAAAATAAAAGAATAAAGAGTGATGAATGGGTATTCATCAACTATACATTATTAATGTGTATTATACAATTTTGATATGATTATACTATTTGTTATGTATTTTTACAAATCAAATGGTTGTGAATGAAAATTGTATTTTTTATAAATCTTGTATATATTAACATGCATTACACATTTTGGATGTGCATTATTAGATGTGTTTTATACAAATCTGGTTTATATATTCGCATCAATTAAGCGTGAATGTCTACCACAATTTTTACAAAAAAATTATACAAATTATATTATACAAAGAATCATACAATCGTTACAAAGAACCACACATTAATTACTGACATGAGTTGTATTTAACAAAGAACCATGTAAAATTTATAAATAATGGAAGATTTTTTTAATGAACAACGGATTCTACAAAAAACATACAGTCATTACAGAAGGAATCTTGAATTCTACAAAAAAATTCAGGATGATACAAACATATGACCCAGATAATATCGCCCAGAACAAAACTAGATATTTTTTAAATATGGTATTGCAAAAAATATCAAAAATAAAACTAGCTAAATTTAGTATTTCAGAATATTAATTAGCGTACATAATTAATGCAAAAGTTGGTGACCAAAATACCCTTTTGGGCAACAAAATTGAAGGCATCGTTGGACTTGAATCCGATGGCCCAGATCGGGCCTTCCTTAGGGATGAAAGGACCACATCTCATTTAAAAGACCTCCTATATATGCCCCATCTAATATGTTCCAAATATAAGGTTTTCAAGACTATATATTGTTTGGATCAATTTCTTTCATCAGCTAAAAATGTATTCTTTATGGTTGAATGTTTATGCTATTAATGCTATTTATACAGCCACTCAATAGTGGTTCTTCCATTACTCATGGTAGTAACCCCCATTTTCCTACTACTCAGAGTAAGGCATTGGATTTTTTTTATAATCATGATCTAATGATCCGTGATGGAAATGAAGTATGCTTATTTGACGAATCTGAGTAACCATAATACGGTTACTTGTTGTTTTGTTGGGAAGATTGTGATGGAAGGGATAAATCACATGAAGCAATATTTGGCTCATACAAAAGGAAATACATCATCTAATCCCAAGGTTGCTCCTAAAGTAAAGTAAAAAATGAAGAACAACATGGAGGAACTGAAAATGAAAATACGTAAAAGACTTTGAGAATGCAGGAGCTTCAAGAGAAAGTATCCATCAAGATTACTCAACCCCTTAGTGAGATAGAGATGGATGGAAAAGGTCCCCGAACTTCAGTAGAAGATGTTCCAACAAAGAGCCTTCATCAATCCACCATTAAAGATACTTTTATCAAGGAGGAACATGCACACGTCAAATTATTTGTGGCAAAGTTCTTCTGTGATTGTGATATTTCTTCAACGTTGTCACAAGTTATCCTTTCATGCGAATGCGCAAAGAAAATGGACTACTTGGAAGGGGATAGGCCTCCATCATATTACGAGTTTATGGAGATATTGTAGCAAACTCATGAATGAAAAGAGCTTGCAACGCCATTGTGATTGTTGGAAAAATAATGGATGTTACATTATGATATATGCATAGACTGATAATAGAGGAAAGAGCATCATGAATATTTGCATCAACTGCGAGTTTAGTAAAATCTTGAACTTTATTAACTTTTGTGCATATTCTCATACAGCCACCCGCTTCAGTTCCTTAGTGGATAAGTCCATTGAGGTAGTTGGGCCTGATAATGTAGCCCAAGTTGAGGCCGATAATGCATTTGCCAAAAGGAAGGGCCCAGTACCCATGGATCTTTTAATGTTTATGTGCAGTTCACATCATTGATCTTATACTAAAATATGTGGCAAAGAGACAAAGACAAAAAGTGTCATCACAAAAGTAGGAGCATTAACTATATTCATAGTCATGCAAAAACTTTGAGATCAATGCGACAATTATACAAAAGGATGAGACGGTGAAACTGGGATATCTCACATTGTAATGCGGCTTATTTGCTCTTCTGATAAATGGAGAAAATGCAAATGATCCAGAATAAATATGTCTAAAGTGGCTTCGTCAATTGTTCTCAATCCTTCACAAATCGTCTTTGACCTTAAAGGTCTTTTTTCTGTTGGCTCATATTTTGTGCATTATTGATGGAGATATGGGGCCATCAATGGGATTTGTATACATGTTACAAGGTACATATTCAAAGACGTCGAAGTATCTTACAAGTATTTTGTTGATGTCATTGACTTAAAGTCAATGAGAAGGTTGGATAGCTCCCTTTATTTTGATGCATATTATTTTAGTCTATATTTTTATAGAGACAACTAGGTAGCATACCCGCGCTTCGCGACGGGATCAAATGGCAATTGGAAATTATTATGTAAGTATTACATAAGGGATTAAAAAAAGATGAGGGGAAAATAAGTTATGTATGTATTACCTATAAAAAATTTACTATTATTAAAGTTTAGATTATTTTTAAAAAATTTTATTAATAAACTATTAATATAAGTATAACTTTATCATTATCATATTCATAAGTTAATTTTTATTATTTATTGAATTATTTGTATTACATAATAACTTAAACATTAATCGAAAATTATTTTCAAATTATATTTTTATTACTTTATTATAAGAGTTATATATGCAAATTTAAGTTTGATTTAAATTATTTTTTAATTAGTGTTGTATTTCACAGTTAATTTTGTTTTAAACTATTTTTAAATTATTATTGTATTTCATAATTTTTACATCACATATAAATATGATTTAATTTTAGTATAATAATAAAATATATATATGTGTGTTTTTACCCACATCGATTATAAAATCTAAATTTGAATAAATTACTAAGTTTGTAAAAAAATTGTAACTAATTTTTACATCACATATAAATATGATTTAATTTTAGTATAATAATAAAAATATATACATGTGTTTTTACCCACATTGATTACAAAGTCTCAATTTGATCAAATTACTAAGTTTGAGAGGGGGGAATGGAGAGGAGAGGGAGAGAGAATGAGTGGAGAGAGAGAATGAGAGAGAGAATGAGTGGAGAGAGAGAGAGAGAGAGAAAGAGGGAGAGAGAGTGGTCGAGAGAGGGGGAGAGTGAGTGGAGAGAGAGAGAGAGAGGGAGAGAGAGGTGGAGAGTGAGGGGAAGGGAGAGTGAGGGGAGACGGAGAGGGGAGAATGGGGAAGGAAAGGGAGGGGCAGTGAAGAGAGAGAGAGAGAACGCAAATGCTGGAAGCGCAGGATGTCCACGTGGCAACAAGAAAGGAAGAAACTCAGCTTTAGTTAGGTATAAAGGTGGTCAAATTGAGAGGAAGGTCTTGCTTTGAGTGGATTCTTGGAATGTATGAAAGCATTCCATATTGATATAGAGATCCAAGATGTCATCACTAGGAAAAAATTGCTTTTATATCAAAGGAGATTTCATTTGGCAAACCTCTCGTTGTCGGACAAAGGTCAACTAATGATGACGATTTCAAAGCTGATATTAAATTTCCATAAAGAAATGGTAGACTTGTGTGTTTGAATCTTAATAATTAAAATACTTAATTTATTCTTATTAATAACCAATTGATGGGGATTGCATGGGAGAGTGCAATGCATATTTTGAAGTTGACATCTTCTCTCAAAGGATGAGAAATGATTCGGATCAATTTTGAGACAGTAAGGCTAAATAATTAGTGCAACATTCATTATATTTTACATAATGTTTATGATGTTAATGATTTATTTGTGTATGTTTTGTAGATTCACAAGAAGAAAAGGAAAAGGCTTGACTTTCAAGAGATTAAAATGACTTGATGTCTATCATATTCAACCCATTTAAAGGATCACCATCTTAAAAACTGAAATGATCCTTGTGCATCAAATAGATCGAACCCATGTGTGAGAGGGGTTTGGTGAAGATGAAGGGGATGATGAGGTATTTTGAGGATCATGGTTGACATGGAACTTAGTGGTCAAGGCAACTAGTGCAGAAAATTTGATGCAACATGGAAGATGTCAAAAGCATTCTGGTGGCTCAACATCATTGCCGAGCTTTAATGAAGAAGAACATTTCAGTCTAACAAATAGAATAAATATGATGATGGCATCGGAACATTGGAATTTCAAGATGATTTGGATTGAAATTTTTTTATTTAGCGGAATTTGTTTCTTGAATATTTTAGATTATTTTAATTAATACAGTGCTAATACTATATTTGTTGCTTTTTGATATTTAGTACTTGCATATTGGTGATTGTCAACTATTATAAACTAAACTTTTTATCAATAAAGATTGTTATAAGCTTAACATGAAGTCTTTTTTCTTATTTTTTTTAAAGTCCATTTCTATTACATAAATTCGATAGTAAATTTATTAGTATATAGTTTTTTATTGTAAATTATTATTTAGAAAACCTCATATACCATGTATATGCCATCGTATACCACTTATTCACTATTTGGTAACATATCTGAATGTTTATGCATACCGCATTTCTAAACCTTGGCGGCATCAAATGCATATCAACCATGCCATAGGAAACGTATAAGGTTCCCTAATCGTTCAATCATATAAAATCATACAACAAGTGTGTGGAGCCAACATCAAGGATGGAAAGATCTTGTTACTTTCGAGGAAGTTTTCTTGAGATCAAATCATATTCAGATCAGTTCGAATCCATAAATGGATTCCATCCCTTTAACTTGAAACGCGTGTACATTGAGCTACCAAACTCAGATTTTGACATTCTTGAACTCGTTAGAAAAGTCTCGAATTCATCCTATTTGATTAACGAGAACTCTCCAGATTTGAAAATATGTGGTTTCACAATAAAGGTGCGTAATAGCAAAAGTATCCAATATAGATCCATAACTAAAATTCTTGTGTTGTTTCTCAATGCATTAACGTATGTAATGGTAAGTTTAAAGAAAAAAGAAAAATATAGAAAAAACGACCACGAAAAGTTCAAAGTGTTCAGTAGATGTAACAGAGTACCAAAAATGTACATGTACATGTGTCTCTTAAACGTGCTTTAAATTTAGACGGAAAATAAATTTGAGCCCACTTTTTAAGGTATGTCGAGGTATCAACATATGTAATGGTGCACCTATTTAGACAATAAAGATGGCTCGTTGCTAAGGATGAAAAGAGATCAGATACGAATTAAATATATCTATTTCTATATCCATATTTGCTTCATCTTATTGAATACGGATACGGATATGATTCAGATATGTACTAAAGAAATCATATCATTAAAAATACAGATACGAATTCGAATCAGATATTTATCGAATCTGAATATGAATCGAATAAAGAGCAGAATTAATACAGATCGAATAACGAGCCAATTCAAATGTTATCGAATAAAGAGTCCAAATATTATCGAATAAAGAGTGAATACAAATATGGATCCAATAAACATGGAATCCGAATACGGGTCGAATAAAGGCCACATAGGAATACAAAGTGATTTTTTTATCAAAGTTCATAATGATTTAAAAAAGGGATATTTACACCCATAACCCTGAGTAATATGGTAATTACCCCAGAAACCCTCTATAAACACGAATTACACCGAGGACCCTGAATAAATACTCCGTTTTACACTGATAACCTTCCGTTAGTTTTATCCATTAACTCAACCATATGGGTGAGTTAATCTAATTGAACCGCGAAGTAACAGCTACGATTAATCAAAATTAAAAATAAATAAAATGAAGAGTTGCAGGGCTCCAAGCACAGAGGAGGTCTTGCAGGAGGGGTTGACGATGGTGAGGCTACCAGCGGGGATGGGGGTGGCGGGAGGCCTGCTTGCGGGCTTGCGAGCTCGGATGGAGGTGGACTTTTAGGTTGCGGGCAGAGACGCAGGGAGGCGGAGGGGGATGTGCTTCTGGCCGAGATCGGGGGGTGTTGGGTTGCGGGCTCGGGCGGGGTTGCGGGCAGAGGGGGATGTGCTGCAGGCGGGGATGCGGCCGGGGGGAGGAGGGTTGCTTGCGGGCTCGGAGGGGGTGGGTTTGGGGTTGCGGGCGGAGGCTGCAGGTGGGGATGCCGCCCGGGGGGGGCTGATTGCAGGCTCGGAGAGGGGGTGGGTTTGGGGTTGCAGGAGGAGGCTGCAGGCGGGGATGCGGCCGGGGGGAGGGGGTTGCTTGCGGGCTCGAAAGGGGGGGGTGGGTTTGGGGTTGCGGGCGGAGGCTGCAGGAGGGGATGCGGCCGGGGGGAGGGGGAGGGGGGCTGCTTGCGGGCTCGGAGGGGGGAGGGGGGGTTTGGAGTTGCGGGCGGAGGCTGCAGGCGGGGATGCGGCCGGGAGGAGGGGGAGGGGGGCTGCTTGCGGGCTCGGAGGGGGGGGTGGGTTTGGTGTTGCGGGCAGAGGGGGATGTGCTGCAGGCGGGGATGCGGCCGGGTGGGGGGGTGTATGCAGGGAGCTTGCAGGCGGGGATGCGGCCGGGGGGAGGGGGGGCTGCTTGCGGGCTCGGAGGGGTGGGTTTGGGGTTGCGAGCGGAGGAGGATGTGCTGCAGGCGGGGATGCGGCCGGGGGGAGGGGGTGGGACTCGACGAGGCGGGGAGCTTGCAGGCGGGGATGCAGTCGGGGGGAGGGGGTGGTACCCGACGAGGCAGGGAGCTTGCAGGCGGAAGGGGAGGAGGGGGTGTCGGCGAGGGGGTGAACGGGAGGTCAGTGAAGGACGTTGAGGGGGGTGTCTGACTGGAGGAGGAGGAGGTAGGCGAGGGGCTAGAAACATATAAAATAACAGAAACTTTAAGGGTATAGAATGTAAAATAATAGAAACTTAAAGGATATAAATATAAAATACATAACGGATACCGTCAATATTTAACGGCAAATTGGATGGAAGATAACACAAGGTTATGAGCGTAAGAGTTAATTGCTATTCAGGATCCTCAGTGTAATTCGTGTTTATAGAGGGTTTCTGGGGTAATTACCATATTACTCAGGGTTATGGGTGTAAATATCCCTTAAAAAAATAGCAATAAAATATAAATAAGTTGCATCATAACAAAAGCTTCGAGGTGACATGCGTTCTTTATTGGAAGTAAAAAGGAGATAGGGTTTCGTTACTTTTGTTCGTGCTCATCCCAAATTAAATGGAAGTTTATTAATATCATTAATATAGTGTATTATATAATATATAATACTAATATAATAACATGGACTATGGCTTATATTACATTAAATAATATATAAAATAATATTAAATATCGTATTCGAATATTCGGATCCGAATATCAAGCTACTACTATATCCATATCAGTATTCAAAAATTTTTTACAACCCACATCTATATTTGATCCGTATTTACTTAATATTCGAATACGAATGTAATTTTTCAAATACGGAAAGTGGACTTTCAGATATATCAATATCCGTTTTCATCCCTACTCGTTGGCATATCATAAATTTATCAATGCAAGGGTTGTGAATAATGTTGCAACTAGTAAAATTATGGTCTTAAGTTTTCAATGTGTAGATCTCGAGTGGTGAAGGCTTTTTTGCAATATAAGCTAAGCTAAGTTATTACAAATTAACTCAATAAAATGGTAGAAAAGACCTCAATCTTCAACTCGTCAATCTTCAGTTGATCTTTGTTGCAGCTCATCAATTTTCCATGTATGTTTGAATTACGAATACTTACTTTATACTTTGAGTCATTTTTTTGTGTAGTGCATGGAGTCTATGACTGATGTTTTTAAGTTCATCCACAAATAATAGTTTCACGTGGTACTATTTATCTTGAACGTAATTACTTTATTATTGTAAACATTAATTTCACCATGGGAAGGGGCCATAGCAAATTGGGAGGATGTTTGTGCAAACATATAATCTATAAAGAAAAGCTCTAATCTATCATTATTTATTCCACTTGGATAGTTGATTGACAAATGAAATAATCTTGTATTATTCAGATTTTTTAATATAAATTAAAAGTAAAATGTATCATGTTTGATTGAAATTCGAGTGCTTTTTTCTTGAACAAACAATCATATATGTATCGAACATATATTTTTTATTTAAAATAATTGAAAAATACACAATCATATTAATTTTAATTAATCATGCAAATATTGTATTCATTATTTAGTTACACTTCTGACGGAAATAACAAGTACAAATTTTGCAACATAGATGAAAAAACTATGAAAAAATAAACATTTGTCCATTAAAGTATTATATGGAGCAAGTGCAAAAACAATAAAATAATAAATATTCCAATTATGATTTTTATGGGATTGATCTTAATTCTACTCTGGTTGTCCATATTATTGAGGTTAAAAGTATTTGAATTCCTAAATTGTTTAGTACTTGTCAAACATTTCTAAATAATCCACTTCAATGGATGATAGATTGAACAGTATGTTATTGCCAAGATGATATTCTACCCTCTCCAACCTATAGGAGCATATGCCCATAAGAAAGGTCCAAGACACACAAGAATAACTCAAAGCATCAAAGTTACACATTGTAAGTCATCTATATCCTCTCCTCTACTGCAAGAAGAGACGGCAGTAAAATATCAGATAGATTAGGAAGCGTTAAAGCAGTCAGCAATATACAAAAGGCTTACAGCACGTTAATCAAAGATTAACAAGAACAAGAGAAAATAAATAAATGGAAGGTTCACCTTTATTTTATCATTGCATTGGATAACCGATTCATGTCACCTGCGTTCTTGATCACGTTAAGGTGATAATTTTATTCATGATTAGGTTAAAACAGGATATGGTAAATCCAATATTATTTTGCCTTACACATCACTGGATGGTTGGGATCCCTGAGGTAAGCATACACAATTGCATTTAGTGGCTCTACAGTAAGTACAAAAAATAATTGATATGTAAATACTAGCAGATCATGCTATCATATGCACTATTCAACTCCCCAGAACCACCTGACCCCAACTGTGAGCACCTGAAAGGCTGAAAGTGCCGAAAATCAGAGACAGGTAAGTGACCAACAAAACATGATAACTGCTGAGGTATATGGGTTTGCTTCTTTCCTTTCAAATCAGAGATAGATAAGTGACTTAAAAACCACGGGGAAACACACACGATTTAATCTCTGCTCTTAAGATTAGGGCATGTTTCTTTTCTTTCAAACTTCATCTCAACGGGGAGGGGGTGAGTACAATACATAGACGATGGGTAAACGGTCCCTCACCCCAAAGACCTGTTTACCCATATAACTCAACAACTCTCCATCTCAAGAAAGCTAAATCAAATCCATTTATGTGCTGAAATTAAAATAAAGAAAAGAAGACACTGGAGATGTGAAGAAGACACTTGGAGATGTGGTTTAGCTAACTACAGGTTTTAAATCTCAGCCCCCAGAAATTACGCTGATGTTTGGGAGCAAATACAGTAGGCAAGTATGGGCATCTGGGTTCATAGTCCCAGAGGTTAATCCGGTCATACACAGTAAGGGAAGATGTCGGCAGCAGAAGATTAAGATGGCATGAGCAGATGATATCTGATAGTTATTCATGGCTATATCATCTTTGTAGTATCCATATTTCTATTAAAACTTAAAATGAACAATGAAGATAAGAATCCACCTTAAATATTACATGGAAAAAAGTATACTAAAAAGTCGTACTCACTCTTCTTTACAACAAAAACAATGAAGACTCCTACTTGCCGTTTAAATCTCTATACTTTATGCCTTGTTGACACGAATCCTTTGCCCTTCCAAAAACTGAAATAAGTAAATGCAAACCAGTTAAAATGATAAAATAATTACTCATTAGCTTTTTCTATCATACAGTTGAAGGAGGCCATGAATTATCACACTAATGAAATGATAATCATAATCCGATTACACTTTAGATATTATTTTCAGCTGACATGTTATGCAGCTTTCACGTAGCTGGAGGAAGAAGTTTTCAATTTCTTTTAGGAGACTTACCTTGTTATTGAAAGTTGAGATGGCAGCTTCAACTTCCTCCTCGGAAGAAAAGGAAACGAACCCAAAGCTGCTGGACTTTGAAGTGCCCGGTAACCTAGAAACTTTCACGCCAAGAACCTTTCCCTTCTCAGAGAATAAATCTGAAAGTATGTCAGTAGTTACAGTTTTTGCAAGATTGCCGACGTAAACTTTGTATGGGCTGTCAACAAATTTTGATTCTTCAGCTTGCAGGAGAGAAAGATCAGCAATCTGCAAAGGCTTCTCGGTTATATTAACTTTGATCTTGCGTCCTCCAATTTCCTACATTGTATTCAGTATAACGATCCAGTAAAAAATCCAATTTTACCTATTCAAATTCTGAAAACAGGAAAGAAAAAATACTGATGATACTAACGGTATCATTGAGTTTCTCAGCAACAGCATTTGCATCTTCTACAGTGCTCATGGTAACAAATCCAAATCTTCGGCTCCTTCCAGAATATTTATCAAACATAACCTAGAAAAGCAGCTCAAAGAACCTTTTTCAATATGGCAGGTAAAAGTTTTGCCCAAAAGAAAATAAAACATGTACAAAATGATTTATCACTACAATAAAGTCTATGGTCAATATATATTCCATTCGACTTCTCCATTTGGATTTGGTCTGTAGGCCCAAATAGCTCTGTGGTTGAAAAAAATATATCCTTGAATAGACGACACCATAGATATCAGCTCCCATAAAGATATGGAAGGTAAAAGTTGTCAACAAAAACCACGGCATACTAAACAGAACTGGCTATTGTAGGTTTCTTATAAGGATCTCTAAATAATTGACAAAGTTATCCCAATCAATAATACAGTCAATCATCAACAGAATCACTCCACGATGAAATACTGCTCTCACGATGCTTTCAAACATACAGTAATTAAACAACCAAAAACCCCAAGTATCACATGCCCGATAATAGTGTCAGCAGAGCATTGTCCATGCTTAAGAGAAACAGTGCAGGATTAACTTCTTAGCTCGTCTAACTAAGGTGGCACTGTTAATAAACACAAAGAAAGCCTTGCACCACATGATTGGAGAGTAGTTCATAGGTGGGAACCTTAAAAGAAACACCTAAGAAACACTTTGGCAATTCCAAGCCAAAACATATAAAGCTTATCACATGCATAAACTGGATGCAAACATTTTGTTAAGTGCATGCACGCTTTAGGTGGCCTTCTCTATATTTCATTGATAGGGGTGGCTCCGCCTCTTGTGTAGCCTTCTTCACCATTAGAAGGAACCTTACTCTGTTACCATTTGTAACATCCATGCCTAGACCCAAGTTGTTATCAAGGATAACTAGCCCTGAGAACTTTGTTGACTCAGGCCCAATCGAACATGTTTAATCACCACCCAAAATGCTTAAGCTCAAGTTATGAAGTTTTAATCATTTTCTCTTATAATACTATCACACTCTGTGAGTACTAGATGTGGGACTATGTTTGGGATGCTTCAAGCATATTGTATAATAGGACTCGAGTAATCATCAAGCTAGAAATTAGAGCGATGTGGGACTATGTTTAGGATGTTTCAAGCATATTATATAATAGGATTCGAGGGATCGTCGTGCTAAAATTGAAGCAGATATCCAAATGAACCACCCAAGGAAACTATCATGCTTGATATCCCTCTGAGGTTCAAAGAGATCTCATTCCTACCACCCATTGACAAATAGAGAACAAGATGTCGTCACCACACACCTCTTCCTCCAAATAACCCATTTATCTAGGAATCTGCATTGGGAGAGGGACATGCAAATGAATCTCTAGTCAACGCAGTAATAAGCTTTGGAGAAATCGACCTCCCATAACATCTCATTAATTTCCCTTTGCTTCCAAACTACAACGATCTCTGATGTCATTGTCCATCATATGACACCCCATGATGTAGGCTTGCTCCATAGGTGCAATGATAAATTCCAACACAATATGAAGGCAATTAAAAAGAACTTCTGCCATAATGAGATAAATAGCGTTGGACAAAGCAATAAAATGAAAATCATCAATCTGATGTGCTAATTAGAAGGGCATCCAATCTCTTGAATCCTATTTCTCCAACCCGAATTCTTAGAACATCGCCACAACATCATCCTTCATCGCATCCCAAAACTCCTAAAAGAAAATAATTGGAAAGCCATTTGGCCTTGACGAGCCTTCCACAATAAGAGCAAAAACCAATTCACGAACCTCATGGCAACTGAACAGGTGCACCAACCTTGTAGTTTGATCACGTGTCCTACAATTACATCCCTGCCCAGCCATTTCGTTCCATTTGACCGCACCTTTTTGTTAATAGTACGGAGGTGCCCAACAACCGCAACACAAATTGCATGATCGCCCCGCACTTGCAACCCCCCCCCCCCCCCCAATGATATAATGGATCATGTTATGCTGCCTCCTCCAACTAGCCATAACATTAAAAAAAGGATATTCACATCTCCTTTCAACCACATCTGTCGTAAATGTTGCTTCCATTCCCCCAACCTTAGTGTTTTATCATGTCATACATCACTGCCTAGCCATCTTGCTCCATTTAAGTGCACCCTTTCGTTAACAACATGGAAGTGCCCAACCAACACAACACAGATCGCCTAATCTTCCGACACTTGAAAATCCTGCATTTGATAGAATGGATCATATTATGTTGCCTCCTCACACTAGCCATAGCATTAAAAAAGGGTATTCACATCTCGCACTTTCAACCACTTCTATCGTAAATGTTGCTTCCGTTCCACCTCCTTGTCCTCTTCAAGGATGATCTTGTGATGTTCCCGCCCGGATATCATCTCATCCTCAAGCAATTTATGAGGCACCTTCCAAATCATCCAATCTAACCACATTAGTCTGCGAGAAACTTCTTTGCTCGTCTCTTTGAACCTCCTTTCTATATGACATGAGCATTTTCCTTAAGGTCACGAGCCTCAAGGCCATCCTCATCGCCACTGAGTTCATGTCCCGATTGTTCTACCAGCCTGAGTGCAAAGGTGGCAGGGAATAGGCTGTTGCTGGTTGAAACACCTTCGGGAACTTCAGCAAAACAAGAAAGTCGTCAAGACATGTAAGCAATGAAGAGTTTCTCCAAGAGCATCTAGAATTCGTAGCATCCAACACCTATGACTGACATATCACCAACAAAGTCATCAAAATTAGAAAATTGAGGATCCCACCTTCCCTTATCGTGAATGATCATCAGCATGCATGATGATGTTGATATCATTTCCAACAATCCGAGGATTAGAAACCAAGCATGTGTCATCCAAAGCTCATCTTCTAGATCCTTGCTTACAGGAGCCCCCCATCAGACCATAGATAGAGAATGAGTCAAATGTCAATGCCTTCTACCTCCAAAGTACAGAACATGAGTCACGATGACATCCTCTAGCTCCAGAATATCTCCATTCCAACTAAGCAGAATCCCTCTTGATGCTCTCATAGAGTTTCGTGGCTCAAAATTTGTGTAGAAAACCTAAAACTAACTTCTAAAGAAGAGAATTCCATGCATCAATCTTTGTTTCTTGCAAGCAAGCAACATACGCTTTCCAAGAGCATAAAAGTGATGCCATTAGGGTGGAGCATTGGGCTCGACCTAATCTAACGCCGAAAGATCCAACCTAGGCCCGCTATATTTTTCCCGAACTGTGGGCCAGGTTGAGGCCCGAAAATTATAGAGAAGTGCTGACCTGGGGTTGGCCCAAGGCTCACTTATTCGAGCCAGAGTCCAGGTCGGTGCTAGGCCCGCTTGCAAATGCCCACAGTCGCACTGCAGATTTCAACGTTGTTAGTGATATATTTACATTTATCTTATTCCATTGTAACCCCTCTGGGGGTACTTATGTATTTTCCCGATTATGAGCATTGTAGGGTTCTGTCCTATAAAAGGACCCCTAGACCTCTTGAATAAAACAATTTATTATGATTTATCAACTTTTTTCACATGGTATCAGAGCCAACGGTCCTAGATCGGTGTTCTGACCTAGATCCCGTCGCCGCCACCAGCCTCTTGCCTCTCTACCTCGGTAAAACCCTTGTCTGGGCTCCTTCCAACATTTAGAGCCTCGTGCAAGGAGGTTCGGTGCCTACCCAACATCTCACACAACCCCTAGAGGCCTCCACGGGGACTCTCCTCGCACCGTAGCACCAATTGTAGAGCTTCCTTGGGTTCCATCACCGCCTGAGGCAGTAGCCCAAGCCTCCTATAGCACCTTCTTGGCCACCGCAGCTGCCACTTTGGCCCTGCTCACTGCTTGAGCAACAACCTAGGCCTCCTGTGGCTACTACTTGGCCACTGCAGTTGCAAACGATGCCTCCCTAGGCCCCTACGGTGACTCCTTCGTCACCATCATCGTTGTTTGAGAAGCAACCTAGGTTTTCGACATGATTTTCTGCTATATCTAGGTCAATAGGTTGGATTAAAACCTCCACCTAGACTGCTAGATGGTCTGCCAAGAATCCTGCAATTTTTCTTGTGCCCCAAGCACCACCAACCAACTCTTCTGCGCCTTCTGGAACTCTGATTATGGCATCACAGCCACAACTTACCAACTTGGAAGCTCGAAAAGGGGTTGATACAGTGATTTAGGTCACTTATATGCTTGATTAAAGCAACGGATTTTCTAGGTCACATTTTCTCAACCTTCGCGACCACGATGACGTCTACCGATACCAAGCCCGTGTACCCAACTTTTCTGTGATGGTACATGACACCTCTATTAAATTGAAAGGTTCAAAGAACTATGTGCTATGGTCTCGATCCTTCAAAATGTTCATCGGTGGCCAACACAAGAACTATATTCTTGCCAAGGATTCGCCCAAGGAGACAGATAAGGACTACGACACCTGGTATGCTGACAACTGCCATGTTATCACTTGGATGACCAACATCGTCAATCCAAATATTGCGGTAAATCTTCTTTACAAAGATACTGCAAAGGCAATGTGGGAGAATCTTGCGCATACATATTCCAGAAGATGACCAAGTCCCGACTCTCTAATATATACAATGTCCGATACTCAGGGAGATTCAAGTCTTATCTAGTACTATAGATTGCTCAAAAGCCTATTTGAGGAGCTCCTCATTTTCCAGCCAACATGTTGTGACCAACAGGTGGAAGAGCATGCTAAATGGCAGTTCTATCGATTTCTTTCTGAACTGCATCCACGATACAAACCCGTGAAGGACCAGCTTTTAACGATTGATACAATGCCCGCCATTGAGACCATCTTTGGTTGTATGCAAGAACGTGAGACACCTGCTGAGCGTCCTCCCACCATACCATCTATGGAGACTGTAGAGTTATATTTATGTTTCTATATTGTTTCTCTTAATATTCTACTTCTCTGGTCTATCTTATGTAATTTACCCATAGGTCTCTCCTCTATATAAGAGAGCCTAGGGTTTATGGAATAAACATCTTTTGATTTCCTAACAGAGACAACATCCCATTATGCATCGTCAAGGAACAGAGAACGACATAGTTAGTAGGGAGAATGAGGCTGTGACTTTGGTCGTGGTTGTGGCCGCAAGTCAAGACGCGATCGTGACTTTGGTCGTGGACGTGGACGTGATCCTACTACTGCTCGCTATCCAGCACACAGAAAATGTGGACACTGGAATCATCCATCTGAGCGTTGCTGGGCGAAATTGCAACCTTAAGGCCAACAATACCTATGAGTTAACTTCGTATGATGCATCCTATGATACCACTGAGGACATGCCTGATCAACACTCTGGTGGAGCACATGCGATATTTACAGCTTTTGAATACTTCTGTCTGAGGCAACTACTGTAAACTCTAGCCCCTCTGCAAGTGACAATACCCACTGCTAGTCTGGCTACTACTTCATGTACAATAGCCAACTCTACCTTTGCCTCCAACCCTGCCTGGATTATCTACTCAGGAGCTTCTACACATCTGATGGTGGAAGGTAGTATGCTTACCTTCTCACAGCCGTCTTCCTCAGTGAAGATTGGGTTGCCAATGGGACCCATTCACATGTTATTGTTGTTGGCACTGTGGAGTTTTCCTCCAAACTCCGACTGACAGGAGTTCATTGTGCTCCTGCTTTCCCGCTTAGTTTATTATTGTTTCGAAGCTATGTATTGAGCTTAACTGTATAGTTATTTTTGATGAGTTATGTTGTTATTTTCATGGCATTCGGACGATGCGGATTTTTGGTGGGGGCATGAGAAGAACAACCTTTATTACCTCGACATCCTATCCAATTCTACTTTTGATGGCGTATCATCTATCTTCGATGATCCTCTTCTATGGCACCTTCGCATTGGTCACCATTCTACCAAGTTCATCTCCATGATGTTCCCCGAACTCTCTACACTCAAGCCTTTTGAGTGTGAGGCATGCCAGTTCAGGAAACATCATCGAGCATCTTTTCCTGTATATACCGAGCCTCATCATGAAGTATTGTTTTTTGTTGGAAGAATGAGCAATTCCAAGAAACCCTAGGCTCTCTTATATAGGGAGAGACCTCATGGGTAAAATACATAGTAGTCCAGAGAGTAAACAGAAATTACGAAAAAGGTATAAAACATAATAATAATATAGATCTCTACACTCCCCCTCAAGGTGGAGCATAGATGTCTATCATGCTCAGCTTGGAAGAACATCTCTGGAAGGGTCCTCTGAGCAACGTCTTGGTGAATATGTCAGCAGTCTGATCCCCTGAGCTCATGTGAGATGTAGATATCAAGCCTCTCTGGATCAAGTCTCTAGTGTCGTGGCAGTCAACTTCAATATGCTTTGTTCTTTCATGGAATGCTGGATTGTTGGCAATAAATAATGCCGCATGATTGTCACACTGAAGCTGCATGGGTAAAGGTACGGCTATATGTAGATCCTCTAGCACAGATCGAACCCACATCATCTCCGTGCTTGCTTGCGTCATGACCCCATATTCGGAATCATCACTAGACCTTGCCACAACAGTTTGTTTCTTGCTTTTCCACGAAACTAGAGAGCTCCCAACAAAAAACGGCAAATCCTGAGGTCGACTTTCGATCCTTAGGACACCCTGCATAATCGGCGTCCGTAAATGCTGAAATAGATAAATCTGTACCCTTTTGAAATAGCAGTCCTGAACCTGGAGAAGACTTTAGATACCTCAGTATCATATATATGGCATCCATATGAACTTGTCTTGGTTGCTCCATAAATTGACTTACCCGGCTTACTGCAAAGTCAATATCGGGTCGAGTTATGGTAATATAAAGGAGCTTACCCACCATTTTTCTATATCTCCTCTTATCTACTTCAGCAGTGTCATCCTCATACAGCTTCATGCTTGGATCCATGGGAATACTCGATGGTATGCATCCAACCATGCCTATCTCAACTAAAAAATCTATAATGTACTTCCTTTGGGTCATCACCAGACCATGTGCATTCCTGGCAAATTCCAACCCCAGAAAGTATCTTAGGGTTCCAAGATCCTTCGTGACGAACTGACGATCCAGAAATGCTTTTGCCCTCTCTATTCCCTGAACACCATCTCCTGTCACCAGAATATCATCAACATAGACCATGATGACAACCGTACCTGCAGAAGTCTTCTGAATAAACAACGAGTGATCTGCACTTGATCTTTTGAACCCCTGTCATTCAATCAGATGGGAAAGCTTCTGGAACCACGCCTTTGGACTCTGTTTAAGGCCATAAATTGCCTTGTGAAGTCTACACACCATATGCTTCTCCCCCTCAGCAGTGAACCCTGGTGGCTGCTGCATGTAGACTTCCTCCTGCAAATCTCCATACAAGAATGCATTCTTGACATCAAGTTGAGATATAGTCCAGTCACTTACCACAGCAACCGATAAGAGAATGCAAAGAGTAGAGTGACGAGCCACTGGAGAAAATGTATCCATATAGTCCACGCCATAGGTTTGTGTGAAACCCCTTGTATCTATCTAGACTGCCATCAGCATGGTTTAACTGTGAATACCCATTTACAACTAACAATGGATGCATCAGAAGGAGCATTAACCAAGCTCCATGTCCCACGAGACTGTAAGGCACACATCTCTTCTTCCATAACCAGTCGTCAGCAATCAATCTTCATGGCTTCTTGATATGTCCGTGGTATGTCCACGGAAGACAAAACTGTAGCAAATCTCTGAAAGTCGCATGTAAGGCGATGAAAAGACACCTGGGAAGCAAAAGGATAAGACGCATATGTCCTCTTCTGCTTCCGGATAGCAATAGGAATATCAAGGTCGTTGTCCTCTGTACTGGATGGTAGAGTCTCCTCCTGCAATGAAGAATCCTGCACATGTACCATATCTGACCCATCAGTAGTGATGCCATCTGAACATACCTAAGGCATTATGGATGCCTGACGTGTAGCCTGAGCAGGACCTGACCGACGCGTATAGAATTTTGGTAAAGGTGGAATAGGAGGTTGTGGAGGTGGTGGTGGTGGAGGTGACGTTGGGTTAGGTGACGTAGCAACTGGAGCAGGAATGGACTCAGGTAAACTCAAACTTGGAGGCGGAGGAACATAGACATCATCATTGGTAGTGGATGGGACCAGCATGTCGCCTGTAGGGGAAAAATACATAACATACTCAAAAAACGTGACATCAGCACTGACAAAATATTCCTTGTTTATGGGGTCATAACAATGATAGCCCTTCTGAGTCCGAGAGTAACCTACAAAGACACACTTGACAGCTCTAGGAGAGAGCTTGTCAAGTCCAGGAGGCAGGAGATGAACAAACACAACAGTACCAAAGACACGAGAGGTAAGTGAGAATAATTCCTTATCAGGAAAAATGATAGAGAGAGGAATTTTCTCACCAAGGACAGATAACGGCATACGATTGACCAGATAGCAAGCTGCAAGAACAACATCCCCCCAGAAGGTGATAGGAGCACAACTCTGAATAAGGAGAGTTCGAGAAATGTCAAGAAGGTGGCGATGTTTTCTTTTTGCCACACCATTCTACTGAGATGTGTAAGGACAAGTGGTTTGGTGAATAATGCCCTTAGACAAGAGAAACTGAGAGAGAGAGACCGGGTGCAAAATTCCAGTGCATTATCTGTACGAACATATTTGACAGTAGAAGAAAAGACATTCTACTGGGGCGAGCACCGTTGAGTGCGTCCCCCTTTTTTGAGCCTCAAAAAATAAGAAAAGACATTCTACACTTCATTAATCAAAATTTTAACAACATCCCCTGCTTCAGATTTATTCTTTAAAAGAAAGACCCAAGATACACAAGAGAAATCATCCACTACAACCAGATAGAACCTGTGTCCCTGACAGGTACACGACTTGGACCCCAAATATCAATATGAAGTAACTCAAACGGGGAGCTACTGATCCGACTCTGACGACTAGGGAAGCTAGACCGATGATGCTTTCCCAACTGACACGCTTCACAGCGAAATGAGGAACTGGGAGAGATCTGAGGCAGTATATGTCGCATTTTCTGGAGCGGGAGATGATCAAAGCGAAGATGCCAGATGTACGGAGATACTGGTCCGACGGAATGAGAAGAGACGCCAGCATAAGAATTCCGGACCAGTCGATACAGACCATTCTACTCAGAGCCACAGCCAATCACCCTGCCCGTTAGTATGTCCTGAAAAATAAGAGAAGAGGGGTCAAATATAGCACGACAGTGCAAATCCTTCGTAATCTGACTAATAGACAACAGATTCATGGAGAACTCAGGAGCATGTAGAACATTCTGTAGATGCATAGAAGGAGATAGGAAAACCTACCCATGTCCAACAAGGGGGGAATGAGTACCATCTGCGATCTGCACTGAATGGCCATGGGGAATGTCCTTGTAGGACTCAAGTCTCTCTCAATCTCGACAGAGGTGATGTGTGGCACCAGAATCTATAATCCAATCAGATATATCATGACAAGACATAAAGGCAGTAGCACTACCTGAGGTACCAGCAACAGCAGAGGAACTGGCAGAAGCTGTGGCAGCAACATCTGAAGGTCCACCAGGAGAATCAGTAGATGATTGTGGCATAATATCGCGTAGACGTGCCACAAGCTCCTCGAATCGGTTATCTGCATTGGATGCTAACTGGGGCAGAACATGCTCGGCTACACGCACCGATGCTGGAAACCCATGCTTAGAGTAGCATGTATCCTCCGAGTGGTCTGTGTGATGACAGAACGAACATAGCTGACGAAAGCGACCGTCCCTACAACGGGGTCCACGTCCACAACCAGAAAACGGACCACCTATCCCACGCGATACTGCCATCGCCGATGGGGTGGAGTAGATGTGGTGGAAGAAACTGATATGCGACTGAGCCTCCGGTAAACATCCTCCATTGGAGGAATAACTGCATCAGCCAAAATCTGAGAGCGGGCTGCCTCATACTCAGGATCTAGGGCTGTAAGTAGAACGCTCACCATGGTAGCATTCCGAAATGTCTTCTGCTGCTCAGGAGTCGCCGTGAGTGGAATGATACTGTATAACTTCTCAAACATCCCTCTCAGGGACGTGTACAGTGAGTGAAGTGGCCTGCCATTCTGCTTCATCGTGAATATATCGTGCTGGTGCTGTAACATCTTGGTCTCATTCCGCACTTGGGAGTACGTAGCGGCCAGAATATCCCACATTGCCTTGGCAGTGGGCTGATGGAGGACATCATTGGCAATCTCCATCGACAGTGTGCCTGACAGCCAAACCTTGGCGTAAGAATCATCAGCCTCCCACGAGGCATATATCCCACTCTTCTCTGTCGGCTCCTCTTCGGTAAGAATATGCTTCTTACCATTAGACTTCACGAGACTCAAAAACTGCATCGCCCATAGATCATAGTTCGTGCCGTCCATCTTGACCATAGGCGCAGGACCCTTGAAGGCGCCTATGGAGGGCATATCAACTTTGTTCTCTGACATGTTGCCGTAGATGAAGAACTAGGGATTGTAGACTAGAAACCGGTGTCTACAAAAACTTGATCGGATTTGAGTGCATATGTAGACGTTACGCACCCAAATCCATGGAGATAGACCGGCCGACGAAAGAGTAGGTGTCGACGTGAATGGAGGGGAACCCTGCGGTTGGGGTCCCCTACCTAGGGCTTGACTCGGCGGAGGGTGGTGACGGGGGGGCTACAACACCGTTGAGGGCACCGCGTAGAGGAGATGCGGGCCCGGCGTCGGCGTGGAGGGGCCCAGCGGCGTGTAGGGAGGGGCCTGGCGGCAGTGGGAGGGGCCCGACGGCGGTTGGAGGGGATTGGAGGGTCCCGGCGGCTGGGAGGAGGAGGAAGTGGGCCCGGCGGGAGGAGAAAGGCTCGGCGGTGGTGGAAGGGTGGTGGTGGAGAAGAGAGGTGGCGACGGCACAAAACCCTAGGGCTGGGGTTAGGGTTAGCCCCTGGGCTCTGATACCATGTTGGAAGAATGAGCAAATCTATTATTCCAAGAAACCCTAGGCTCTCTTATATAGGGAGAGACCTCATGGGTAAAATACATAGTAGTCCAGAGAGTAAACAGAAATTACGAAAAAGGTATAAAACATAATAATAATATCAGTTTCTACAATTTTCTCTAGTCCATTGCGACATATGGGGATACCCAGTCCGGTCCGAACTCTGAATGTTTTTTTTTGAAGAGAAAGGGTGCAGTCCCAAAACTAGAGCTCACTGCATATTTATTCCAATAGCACACTAATACAGAAATACAAGCACAACTCATACCACACACAGATACAACAAACTTGCACCACACGACCAACCGTGCCTAACAACCGCCCAACACCCACTGGCTTAAGTACCAACGTCTAATTACAATTCCTTACAACGAAATTACATGTTTTACCAAAAAACCATCAACGCCCTATAGTGGCCCAACACCCTCTCACAAGTAAAATGATGCCCTTTAAAAATTTTCTCATTTCTAGCCCACCATAAAGCCTAGAGGATGGCAAAAGCACCCATTGCGTCGTCCTGAGAACTCCCACAAGACGCCCTAATGAAGTCCAGTATATCACGTTGTCCTCTGAGCGCAGACACGGCAGTGCCGTACGTTCCCACACCACAACTGATGAACCAAAACCAAAGAAGAGATGTTCATAGTCCTCCTGCTCAATATCGCATCTGTCGCACCAAGTCTCCCCGATGTCCAGCAGTTTCGCCCTGCGTGCCTTGGAAAGCAGCGACCCGTGTCTTGCCAACCGAAAGAAAACCTTGATCCGTATAGGAATTCTGCTAGCCCAGATAATTATGTAGTCCTAGGCTTTCTCCTCCCGAATCTCCCCGTGTTACATGGTGAACGCTCTATACGCCTTCTTCATCGAGAAACTCCCCTCCTTCCTAGCGAAATGGTCTCTGCCCTCGTTGGAGCCTCCCACATCTGCTAGATCCCTTAAGAGGGTCATGACATCATCGCATCTTTGGTATGACAACGCAAAAGCAAAAGAAGGGCACCAAGATCCCTCCGTCTAAACCTTGTAAACCGTAGCAATCTTGTCCCCCGCAATGGAGGAGAGTCGCGGGTACCTCTCCCTGAGCGGACCCATTCCCAACCAATCATCCAACCAAAATCTAAAGCCGCATCTATCCCCCAGCACCAGCCTCACCATCCCCCCAACTCCGGCGAGATACTTATCAGACCCCTCCAAAGCGACGATGGTCACATGCACAGTTCAGCACTCCACGAACTCCCAACCCCATAAATGCTTCGCATCATCCTACAAGACAGGTCATCGGACTTCCCCTAGATTCTCAAATCCCACTTCGTCATAAGGGCCTTATTCATGAGCTCTAAATTGTGGACCCCTAGAACTCCCTCCTTCGACCTCGTCACTGTGTCCCAGCTCACCAGGTGCACTCTCCCTCCCTCCTGTCGCCCGTCAGACCAGAAGAAACGCTTCACCATCCCCTCTAACTTCTTCCATACCCCCACAAGCATCGACCTCGTTAAAAAGAAAAAAATCGGAATGGAGGACAAGGAATGCTTGAGGAGGACCAACTTCCCCCCTTAGAGAGAGTTCTGCTCTTCCAACCTGCCAATTTACTCTTCAACCTGGCAATCACCCACCTTCCAATCCGCCACCTGCAGCCTTCCAGCAACCAGCGGAAGCCCTAAATATGTGGTCGGAAGGGACCCCTCCGGACAGCTTAGGACACAGCAAAGCTCTCGAGCCTCCTGTGTCATACCAAACGTGAATACATTGGATTTATCCTTGTTCAGCCTTAGGCCCGAGATCTCCCCCAAAGATATCCATAATGTAAGACACATTTCTTGCATGCTCAATGTCCCCATCAATGAACAAAATCTTGTCATCGGCATACTGCAGAATGTGGATGGATGTGTTGTCTCTCATGTATCCTGCACAAAAACCGTCAGTCATCACCCGCTTCATCATGACCGCCAGCGCATCCGTCACAATTACGAAAAGGAGCGGTGCCAGAGGGCACCCCTACCGAACCCCCCGTTGGGGCTGGAAGAACCCCTCCTCCGTCTGCCATTCACCAGCACCGTATACGATGTCGTAGTGGTGCACCTCTTCATCCAGCTAATCCACCTGACCAGGAACCCTCTCTTCTGCAGCGACCGTCAAAGGAAGCATCAATCAACATAGTCATAAGCCTTAGAGAAATCCACCTTCCAAAGGACCCCCTTCTGTTTCTCCCTCTTCCTATCCAGCACCAACTTCGACGTCAGCACACAAGAGTCCGTCATATGCCTGCTTGAGATAAAAGCAATCTCTCTGGAGATATGATCCCGCCAACACTCTCCGCAACCGGTTCGTCACGACCTTGGAAACAATCAAGTAGATGGCATTGGACAATGTGATCGACCTAATATCCACCACCGAGCAGCCCCCTCCCGCTTGGGCAGTAGGAACATGAGTGCCTTGCTCAGTCGCTCAAAGCCTATGTTTCCCTCCTCGAACTCCCGCAAAACCGCCAACACCTCTCGCTTCACACACTCCCAAAACTCCCTAATAAAGCACATGTCGAAACCGTCGGCATGGAAGGCCATATCGATATCGATATCGTTTCGATATCGTGTCGATACGATATTTCAACGATATGTCGGTGATATATCGCTGAAATATCGCCCATATTGATACACTTTTGTGAAGGAAATGCCTGAAAAGGAGGATATATCGCCATATTGATACTGATATCAGTCTCATCTCGATATCGATATATCGGCGATATATCACCGATATATCGAGATATTTCCTTCTATGACCGTCGCGTCCCTAGGCCCCATCCGAATTCAATTGCCACAGAGCACGTTGTGTCTCCTCCTCCAAAATTGGTACCACCAATTCCTCAGCTTCCTGGGGGGGAGATATATTGAGAGAAAAGAAGTAAATACAATAGATGAGACCTTAGGACTCTCTTATATAGGAGAAAATCCCTGGGTTAATTACATGAGAGGTACATAAAGAAAATAGAAGTAAGAAAAACAATAATGTGAGATACAAATATCTCAATACTCTCCCTCAAGCTGGAGCATATATATCTATCATGCTCAGGTTGGAACAACACTTCTGAAATAGACCTTTAGCGAGAACCTTGGTGAAAATATCAACAGTCTGATCTCTAGTAGCAACATGGGAGCAGTGTTCGGAAATGCGGTCCATGCGGTCCATAAGCGTATCCGGTCATTTGACCGAAGCGCATATGCCATATGCGGCAATATGCGGTCTGCATATGCGGCCGCATATATGATAGGATTCATGTTAATCCGTGACATGATGATGACACAATAACTCGATTTTTTCTTGAGCAACTCTTATTACATTGATGCATCTTTTCATTATTCTCGTATATATTGCATTTGGGAATATAATCTAGGGTATCTTTTCTCATATCCATTTTTCTCATTGTTCCCAACATTTATTAATGATTTTTTTACTACTTTTTGAATTTTCTATCTAATGAAATTTATTCTAATTCTTCAAATAAAACATGAAATAATTAACTAACTCTGGCATTTTACATTTTTGTGCTACTAATAAATTTTATATGCAAATACAATTTTCCCTATATTTTGTGTCAACATATTTAGTCCCTTGGAGATGCATATATGCGTATAATTTTGGGTGTATGATTTGTATACCTATTATTATTCTTTAGCTTTTGTTATCTATAGGATCTCTCTCTCTCTCGCTATATATATATATATATTAAAGGTTTTCTTATAGAATTCTTGTGTTCCCTGTTGAACCTAAATTTGTGTGTATATATATATATGCATTAAATTCAAAATACACACAAAAAACACCAATTTATAATATCATGCTTATATATCTTATTGATTATATTATCTTTTTTTGAAATTTTAGATTTTGGATTTAGTTAGATCATCAATTTTTTATATAATCACATTTTATTATTTATATTATAACATTTTAAATTAAATTATTATAAACCGCATATACTTCCGTATACTCCTCCGCATATCCGCTTACTTGCATTAGACCGCATGACCGAACGAATACCGCATACCGCATTTCTGAACCTTGCATAAGAAGTGGATATGAGACCTTTTTGCATCATGTCTCTACTGTAATGGCAATCCACCTCTATATGCTTGGTTCGTTCATGAAATGCAAGATTATTGGCAATAAATAGAGCCGTTTGATTGTCACATAAAAGCTGCATGGGAAGAGAAACCTCAAAAGCAAGATCAGTCAACACAGATCTAATACACATCATCTATGCACTTCCCTGTGCCATGGTCATGTATTCAGATTCTGTGCTAGATCTAGCAACCACTGTCTGCTTATCATTTTTCCATGATATGAGTGAGCGCCCAATGAAAATAGCAAAACTAGAAGTAGACTTCCTGTCTCTAGGGCAACCTGCATAATATGCATTTGCACATGCTGTCACCTCAAGAGATGTATCCCTGCTGAATATAAGACCAGAACCAGGTGAAGTCTTCAAATATCTCAAGATCATATAGATTGCATCCATATGACCTTCCTAGGCTGCTACATGAACTGGCTAACCTTGCTCACACCAAAAGATATATGTGGTCTGGTGATAATGGCATATAGGAGCTTCCAACAAGCTCTCTATATCTCTTCCTATCTACCTCCTTAGTGTCATCATCATATAATCTCATACTCGGATCCATAGGGGTAGTAGCAGGCTTGCACCCTGTCATACTTGTCTCTGAAAGAAGATCCGGCACAAACTTCCTTTGGGTCATCACAAGACCACGCTGGTTCCTAGAGAACTCTAATCCAAGGAAGTATCAAAGATTGCCAAGGTCCTTAGTCACAAACTGCTGACCTAGGAACTCCTTGGTAACCTGAATGCCCTGCTCATCATCTCATGTGACAATAATATCATCAACATAGATAAGAATAGCAACAGTACCTCTTGTGTCCTCTGAACAAAAAGTGAGTGGTCCGCAGTAGACCGCACAAGCCCATGTTGCTCTATCAACTCCAATAGCTTCTGCTACCAAGCTCTCAAACTCTGCTTCAGGCAGTAAATCGCCTTATGGAGCCTACACACCTGCTGAGATTCCCACTCAGTAGCAAACCCTGGTGGTTGCTGCATATATACCTCCTCCTGTAGATCACCATATAAAAATGCATTCTTCACATCAAGTTGGTAAAGAGGCCAGACCTGTTAAACAACAACTGATAGAAGAATGTGAAGTGTCGAGTGTCTGGCAACTAGAGAGAAGGTATCCAGATAGTTCACCCCATAAGTTTGGGTGAACCCATGTGCCACAAGCCTTGCCTTGTAGCAATCCATACCGCCATCTGATTGTTGCTTCACCATTAAGATCCATTTGCATCCCACAACAAAAGCACCTGGAGGAGCATCAACAATGCTCTAGGTACCACGCGACTGCAAAGCGGCCATCTCCTCCTCCATGGCAAGTCGCCACCACTATCTTGTATGACCTCATGATATGTTTGTGGGATAGTAACAGCAGAGAGTCCCATAATAAACCTCATGTACTCTTATGAAAGATGGCCCAAAGAAACATGTGCAATGAGAGGATGTGTGGCACCTTGGTGACGTGGCTTCCTCAAGGCAATAGGTATATCCAGGTCATCAGCCTCTCTGTTCTCTGGTATCAACTCATCCTGTGCAGTGTCCTATGGAACATTCAAATCTCCAATGCCATCAGTAGAAACGATGTACTCATTACATACCTCAGATGTGTTGGATGATGGGGAAGGAGCATGAGAAGAGGGGCGAGTAGAAGACCTGCGAATGTAAAACCGTGGTAGGAACTACGTCAGGGTAGGAGGAGGTGGAGGTGGTGGAGACGGTGGAGGTAAAGATGATAGAGACTCAACATGGGGTGCAGATGGTGGAGATAACGGAGGTAGAGGAACAACAACATCCTCACCAGAAACAACATTAGACGACCTGGCACCTGTAGGAGAAAAGTACATAATAGACTCAAAAAATATGACATCAGCAATAACATAGTATTTTCGTCCTACAAGATCATCATCGATACCCTTTCTGGTACAAGAATAACCAACAAAGACACATTTGACAGCTCTGGGTGAGAGCTTGACACGGTCAGGAGTGAAATTGTGGATAAAAGCCACAGACCCAAAAACTCTGGGAGTAAGGGAGAATAGGTCCTTCTTGGGAAATGCAATCAAGAAGGGAACCTTTTCTCCAAGAATAGTGGACAGCATGAGGTTCACCAAGTAGCAAGCAGTGAGAACAACATCACCCCAGAAAGAATGAGGAGCTAGACTCTGAATCAAAAGGGCCCTCGTGACATCCAGAAGATGACGGTGTTTGTGTTCAGTCACACCATTCTGTTGTGAAGTATAAGCACAAGATGTTTGATGAACAAAAGAGATCGAAGAAATTCAGATAAATGTAAGGTAGAAAACTCCAAGGCATTGTCAATATGAATAAATTTCACATTAGCAGAAAAGATATTCTTGACTTCAATAAGAAAAGATTTAATGATAGCGCCTACTTCAGACTTATGTTTCAACAAGAACACCCAATATAATCTAGAAAAATCAAAATGAAACAACTCAAATGACTGACTACTATGACGACTCGGAAAAGAAGAACGATGGTGCTTCCCAAGCTAACATGCTTCACAGTCCAAGGTAGCACGAGTAGAGATCTGAGGTAGAACATGACATATCTTCAGTAGAGGAAGGTGTCCAAAGCGAAGATGTCACATGAAAGGAGAAACCGATCCTGAAGGAATAGTAGCAGCCCCAACACACTGTGGTAGGGCCAGCTTGTACAGTCCACTCTGCTCACAACCATATCCAATCATCCTTCCCGTGAGTATCTCCTGAAACACAAGAGAAGAGGGATCAAATATGACACGACAATGTAAATCTTTTGTAATTTGACTAATAGACAAAAGATTCATTTGAAAAACTGGAACATATAAAACATTATATAGATGCAAAGGAGGAGCTAGAACAATCTTCCCCTGACCAACAATGGATAGATGGATCTCATTAGCAATCACCACGGATCTACCAGGTGGGAAAGACCTATAAGAACTGAACTGTGCCCGATCACCACACATATGATGCTCCAGAGTCCATAATCCAATCAGCCAAATCTGAACTGCTACAACCGGTAAGCGCATAAGCAATACCTAATGAACTAGACGAAGCTCTGGCATTAGCTACTACATCTAAAGAACCTGCAGCTGAAGTGGTAGGAGTGTTCATCATCTCTCCTAATCTGGAACAACATCATCAAAGCATGCATCATGAGTACGGGCAGAAGTAAGCTCGGTCTGCTCAGCAACACGGCATACGCAAGATATCCATACTTCGGATAATATATCTCCTCAGAATGACCAGAACGGTGGCAGTGAGAACATAGGACACATTAATGTCCTCCTCCTCAAAAAAAAACGTCCTCCTCCTCAACCACAAGGTCCGCACCCGCGAAATTGTGAAGTCTCCCTTTGCCACGAGAGGCTGCCATAGCAGAGGGAGTCTGAGTCGTAGTAGTAGATGAGGTAGTGATCCTACTCAATCTCTTGTAGACCTCCTCCATTGGAGGTATTGTCTCACCAGCCAGTAGTTAAGTCCCCCTCTGCCACTAGAGGCTGCCATAGCAGAGGGAGTCTGAGCCGTAGTAGTAGATGAGGTAGTGATCCTACTCACTCTTGTAGACCTCCTCCATTGGAGGTATTGTCTCTCCAGCCAGTAGTTAAGTACATGTTGCATCGTACTCAGAGTCAAGAGATGACAGAAAGACTCCCGTCATAGTGGCATTCCGATATGCATGCTGCTGCTTAGTGCTGGTAGTAATAGGCATGAAGTTGTGCAGTCGCTTAAACATACCTCTAAGATGTGAGAAGTGGGCATGAAGTGGTCAACCATTCTGCTTAGTCGAGAAAATATCATATTGCAGCTGAAGAATCTTGCTCTCATTCTTTGTTTGCCCGTATGTGTCTGCTAAGATGTCCCACATAGCCCTAATCTTGTCCGTCGGCTCTGAATATGTTAGAATGTGCTCCTTGTTATGGCACTGCATAAGGGTGTGAAACCGCATGGACCACAACTCGTAGTTGGTCTCATCCATCTTCACGATGGGAGTCGGGCCCTTGAAGACACCGGACGATGAGAAGACATCAACCTTGTTCTCTGACATTGTAATAAGAACGCCGAAGCTCAAAACAAACTGAGGAGTAGACCGATTTGAGTGAGTCTACACAATCATATGGAGGAGTGGTTGTATATGTAAACTCATACAACCATCCTCACCGCTTTTTGTTGTGGTCTAGAGTCGGAAGACGTGATTTATATAGGAAAAATCATGAAATCTGAACAAAATCAAACAGCAGCTTGCAAAAATGAATAAACTGCAGCAATAACACGAAGTTGCGATCGAACAGACACTAGGAATGGTCGATCCGATCACATCGGCCACTGCGGGTCGGTGGGCTGCTGTTTGGCAGCCCCTGGGCGACACGGGAGAGCCCCGACGGCAGTCCCTGGGCGGTTGTGCTGCTCGTGGTGGGGGCTATGGGGGGCTGAGAACACGTTGCGACGACGATGGTAGGTGGGGGAGGGTATCGGCAGCGGTGGGAGGGGGGCGTGTAGGGTTAGGGTTGGTGGGATACGGGAACCTAGGTCTAGGACCGTTGCTCCGATACCATGTTGAGAGAAAGAAGTGAACACAATAGATGAGACTTTATGGCTCTCTTATATAGAAGAAAAGCCTTGGGTTAATTACATGAGAGGCACATAAAAAAAATACAAGTGAGAAAAATAATAATGTGAGATACAAATATCTCAACAAGATACGTTTGTCCCCCTGCCCACGCGCCAACCCTAGCATGCTCCTCTCACTCTCCTGGAGAAAGCGACGAAATGCAATCTTAGTCACCTACCTACCCCCACGTCGCTCGTCTTCTGCACTCCTCCCACCTCAATGCTCCTAATGAAGTTCCGATGCCTTCTACCATTGGCCATAGAGTGGAAGAATCTCATATTACTATCCCCCTCCCTCAATCATTTCTGTATCGATCTCTGCCTCCACTCGACTTCCTTTTTTCTATCATCCAACTGCACTTGGTTCAAGCTAGCATATCTCTCCTCCACCTCGTGTGGCAGCAACTCCCTCGAGTCCTCTACCGCATCAAGCCGTGTGATGACCTCCTGCGTCGCCGCCCTCATACGCTGCCTCTGCTCATGGTTATACCTTTTGAATTCAACCAACCACTTCCACATCAGTCCAAGTTTTTGGGCCAAGACCGCCGAAGTAAACCCAACTAGCTGTGTGCTATGCCAAAAATCCACCACCATGTCGCGAAATCCCTCCTCCATCTGTCAAGTCCGCTCAAATCTGAAGGACCTCGGCCTCACATCCTCACCGAGGACCAAATGATCGGGTTGTGGTCGGAGTGAGCCCGACGCAGAGCCCACGTGTCTACTAGTGGAAAAGACATCACCGCCTCCTGAGACAGCAGGAATTGGTCAATCCGCAATCTCGATCTGGCATTTCTCCATGTGTAGTGGTACCCCCCAAGATCAAAAATCTGCAACCCTTCATCCGAAATGAACTGTCACAGCTCCGCCGAGCATGTGTTTGCCCCTCCCTGCAGCCGAGGCCTATCCTCCGGCTGCAGCATCACATTGAAATCTCCCCCGATGATCCAGATCTCACTCGGGTACCTCTCCCGAAACAGCATCAAGTCATCTGTCAGTTCCGACACCACTTGGCCAATCTGCGGCCCATAAACATTCATCGCTCACAACCGGACCCCATCTGTCTTACGTTGTAAGAGGACCGAGAGAGAGTGCCTCCCCCTGCACACCTCCTCCACCAGATCAAAGATGCCCCACTCCATCCCACCACCATCCCACCTGATGCTCCCGACGTGTTCATCGCTCTCCACTCGTCCACCCATGGAACCATAGAGCTTGTCAAAACCTTGCGAAATCTTTGTTTCTTGTAGTAGTATCACATCCACCCCCGCCTCCACACTCAGGTCCCGGATTGCCATTCTCTTATCCACTCTCCCCGCCCCCTGACATTCCAAGATAGAATCTTCATATGTCCACCTCAGCAACACTCGATGGCGGCACCACCCTCGAGTATTTTAGCAAAGGCCGACTTACCACCAATCTCGGCTAGCCCCTGCTACTACCAACCGATGGTTCAGCATCCTTTAGTCCTATCTCTGAACTTGGTGTACCTCTCCTGCTCCCAGTCAGGTCCTCCGCCCTCGATACCGACCATTGTGGGTCTTTAGTCCGATCTAATCCTCCACAACCACCCTTCTCCACCTCCTTTTGCTCTCGGCAGAGGAGAACTACCAATACATTTTCCCAAATCTCCCAGAGGTAGACGACCACAACACCCACTCCCTTCCAGCCTTCGAGGAGGTCTCAATCAAAGACATCAAACGGGATTCCACTACCTTTGCAGTGCGAGGCACACCTCGATTCTCTTGCGTCGCCTCCTCCAAAATCTCCTCCGTTGTTGCCCCTGGCTCCACTCCCCCCCTATCGCCCATTCGGTTCAGGGAGTCAGGCCCAAAGCACCCCCCGATCATCCCCGGGAGCACCAACCGGCCTGATTCCCGCTGGGAGATTGCTCCATCGCAACGGAGACTCCTCTGTATCCGAAAACCAGTTCCACCCTCCTCGTCCCTGAACACGGGATGTCCCCCTTCCCCTGTTCGCGAGTCTCTTCCGTATCAGAAGATCGGTCAGAGTCCTCACATTCGGGCTCCGTCGCCTCCCCCTTCTTAATCTCCCCTCCGTCGGGCTGCTACTACTCGTACATGTCTCCTCAGGCCCTCATTCCTCCAGTTCCACCCGGAAGGATGCATGCCCGATCCTCATGAAGATCTCCAGAGGCAAAACCGCCATCCTCGCAGCAAACTCAACCTTCACATGAGCACACTCTCCCCTCAAGAGGCCCGAAACACAAGACAGAAATCACCTTTCTGAAGCCACAGAGCAGTGCCGACAACGAACTCGCATCCCACGCCCTCATGGGGCACGCCCTTCATCCTCAGAATCTTGTAGAACCACCCGTGCGTGGTGCCATCACGGAATGACGGGCGCCTCCACCTCACCCGCTCATTCGACTCTCTCCGAAATAAGTTGGACATCTCCCCAACGGATAGACCACGGGCACACATGGTGCCCTCCTACAGTTGCATCACATCCCCAAAAAACATCAGACCCAACCGCTGGCCAATGTCTGCCATAACCGCCTGCAGACAGACCGTTGAACCAAAACAGTCCCCCACCAATACGCCTTCCAAGGGTCTACAACCTGCGGGGTATGCCTCGAGGTCGTCCACCCATGGTCGAAACCCCTCACCGCCAAACCGTCGCCACTTCCCTGCGTTCCACCCGACTGATGCCCAAGCTAGGATAGTTTAGCCTCCGATGGCCCACCCCTCCGCACTTGAAGCACGTCACCACGTTCCTGCACATCCCTGCCAGGTATCCTCTATCCCCACACTTGAAGCACCGTGGGGAGCCTCCATGCGACCTGGACCATGACCCCTGTTGTGGTCGAGACGGGACCCATCTCCACGATTAAGTCACCCCCTCATCACGGGTCGGGGACAACCACCCCTCCTTTTCTGCGAAACCTCCTGCCAGGGCACACCCTCTACCCCCAGCAGACTGCCCCCCCAGCTCTGATTCCCATCCCCCAACCTCCAGGGGCGGCTGGGATGGTCCATCTCCCTGTGCAGCCCCCTCGAGGCCACCCCCAAGAACCTCCTTCACCGCCATTCCCAGAGCATGCATGTCGCCTCCACTTCCCCTGCCATAGCAAACTCCATTGCCACCTGGAACATCCCCCTCCACCTCGCCGGAGCGAGGCCCGAAGCTACTCCCCCCCCCCCAGTCGTGGCCGCCCAGAGCCCAGCCTCCAACCGCGAAGCCTCCCACGACCGCAACCATCGAATGCCGCCCGAGCCCATCCATCGCAGGGAAGTCAAGAAGCAAGGGCAATGCACAAGCCCCTCCCAAGCCTGCCTGTGAGCCCCCAGGGAAACCTGTCGCCGCCATCGTTGAGCCCCTCGCGCTGCCCGAGGCCGAGAGGCCTGAGGCGGAGAGGTTGAGCCCCCTGCGCCGCCGCAGCCGGACCCCTCACACCGCTCGAGGTCGAGAAGCCCGTCGCTGAGACCCTCACCTCGCCCGAAGGGAGGAGATCCGCCACCAGCCTCCCATTGTCTGCCGAAAACCCCCCGCGAGGAAACTCTAAAATCACCCCTCACGGGAGCTCCAGAGCAAAACGACATCTGCTTTGTTCCCTCTTCTCAAAGTTCACTCTGAGTGGACATAAGTATTTTGTTGTTTTTGTTGATGATTACAGTCGATCCTCTTGGGTCTATTTGTTATAGGAACGTTCGGAGATTAATGATATTGTTAAGAGTTTCTTTCATTATATCAAAAAATATTTTATCCATTGGTGTTCAAATATTTCATTCTGATAATGCATTGGAATTCACTCAATATGATTTGACAACCTTCTTTGCTTCCTAGGTTATTGTCCATCAAACCTCATGTCCATATACCTCCTAGCACAATGGGTAGCGGAAAGGAAACTCTGACATCTTCTTAACATTTCTCGATCCATTATCACTCATATGAAAGTTCCTAAAATCTATTGGGAAGATGTGGTACTTACTGTTGTCCATCTTATCAACAGGGTCCCATCCGCATCTCTAAATTGCTCTACTCCTTTTGCATTACTATATCCAAATGAGTCACCCTCCCCTCTACCCTCTGAGAATTTGGATGTATAGTGTTTATCCATAATTTTCATACTGCTGACAAATTGTCTCCGCTTGCGATCAAATGTGTCGTTCTTGGCTATTTTCATACACAGAAGGGTTATATGTGCTATGATCATGGCATCGATATTATATCTCTGTCGATGTAAACTTTTTGAACAAACTAGCTTCTTTACTCAGTCTGTCACAAATATTCCTTTGGAGCTTCCTCCACCCATTGTGTATAAGCACAAGCATACTTCTACACCAGCATCTGTTGCATTATCCAGCTCTTTGTTGCGGGATGATATGCCATCTCCAAGTGCAAGGCATGAGCATGGGTCGGGTTGGGCCAGGCCCTGAAGCACACAGGCCTAGGCCTGTATAAAATTTCGGGCCTTGGGTCGGGCCGAAGGCCCACATTTTTTTATTTTGGCAACCCAAGCCCAAGCCTAGCCCAATTTTCATGGGCCGAGCTTGGGCCGGGCTAACCCATATAAATATATTGCACGAGTAAGGTTAATGATATTATTTACTCTAGTTTTGTGTAGTACTATGAAACAACGGTTAAGTTTATATAATAAAAAATTACAACGAACTGAAACCTAGTAAATACTTGATAATACAAGCGGATAATGAACCTGAGAACAATGGTAGTGAATCCTTGCTTCCTTGGTGAACACGTTTTTTTAAACAAGAGACGGATCTTTCAACGCATGAGGTTTGATAAAAGAGAGTATCCGTTAGACAATTTCACTCAAAGCATCGGGTCGTCAATTTGACAAAGCTCTCTCAAACATCTTTGCCATCATTTTCTCATCTCCTGATAAAGTGAACCAGAAATTCCCAGACAAAACTACTCTACTTCCACAAGGGCCAAAGCAGAACTTGATGAAATGCGTAAAAGATATCGTATATATAACATTTGTGTTATCTGAAAATACGACATCATGTTTTAATCCATGATTCACAACAAGTGCTGCTCAAGAAAATGGCACAATATAGATAAAGAATACTTAAATCTAAAAGTTTTTACCTAAAAGTTTTTACATAGATAAACCAAACCAAATTAAATAAGCCGTTATCCATCGATTAGTGGATCAGCTCTATGGATTGGCTTATCTCCAAAAATCTAGTTTAGGTCATACACAGTTATTAAGAGATGCCTACAGTATTATGATATCCAACTTAACATATGATATCTCTTCTTATCAGGAATAAAAATAAGAATAGTGATAAGGAAATAGGAGACCCACCTCAGGTAAAAGAACATTACTAAGTTCTTCGAATGCGTCATGAGATCTGTCCAATATCTCGGACTCCCTTTCCTTATCAATGTCTTTGGGCACACTATCAGTAGATGGCATTGCTCAGTGCCAGTGCCGGTGCTGTGCTGGTGTCTTGGAGCCACGAACTGGGTGGTGTCGGTGCTTGTGGTGGTTTGCAGCAGAGAGTCAAAGGCCGCGGAACCGTGCGAGGAGGAGTCGCACGCTTGTACTAAAGACCGAATGGTGTGTGGAGCCAAGCAGAGGAGCCGCTACGGCGAGGCCCGTGACGTCGAATGGTGGTTGAAGCTTGGAAGGGTTAGATTTGGTGCCTTGGCATTGGCGGGTTTCGTTTTCGGAAATGGGAAAGGAAGGGTCACAAACTGGGGGTGCGTCGGTGCGTGTGGTCTAATTGGAAGAGGAGGGAGGGGAAAATGGGAGGGAGGGGAGCATTCATGGGCTGCCCAATCGAGCCGTTAAATCGGGCTTCGATCAGACCGGGTTCTCGAGCCTTGTATTGGGACATCATTCGGGTCAGGCTCTCAGGCTAAGCGGGTTGGGCCGACCTAAGCCCGAGATCGGCCCAAAATTATTTTGGGCCTGGATATTTGGCCCAAGTCTAGCCCAATACTAACTTGGGCTTGGACCAGGTCGGGCTTTTTGGGTTGGGCCGGGCTAGCCTAGCCCAATGCTCATCCCTACCAAGTGCCCCCACCACTACTGTTCCGGATGATCATCAAGAGCTTCTCATTGCTCTTCGCAGAACTAAGAGCCAATGTACTTTCATCTCATGTCTCATTTTACTTCTACTACTAGCTTATCATGCACTAATAAAAGATATGCATATGCTTTCATGACTATTTCTATTCTCGGAGACCATCATAGTGCCTTGCAAGATTATGGTTGGCGACATGCAATGAATGAGGACATGGGATCTTGTACAATGTCCTAATAGGACTAGACCTATGGCTTGTAGATGGGTCTTCACAACTAAGCAGTCACCAGATGGGTTCATTGACAGATTGAAAGTAAGGCTTATGGCAAAAGGTTTTATGCAGATATATGGGGTTGACTACTTCGAGACATTTCTCTTGTTGCACGGATGGTCTCTATACGGACTATTCTTTTAGTGACAGCAAACAAGGGATGGCCTATCTTTCAGCTCAATGTGAAGAATGCTTTCCTGTACGACGATCTCTAGGAGGAGGTTTAGATGATGTAGTCTCCTGGTTACGAAGTTGAGGGGGAATGTGTATGTCGACTTTGCAAGGCAATCTATGATCTAAAGCAGAGCCCGAGGGCATGGTTCAACAAACTTACTATCGAGATCAGCACTCTTGACTTCCAGAGAACAACCTCTGACTACTATGTTTTTGTCAGAAGATGGCCAACTGGTATTGTCATACTTGTTGTTCATGTCGATGATATGGTTGTCACGGGTGATTATGAAGGTGTGCTAGAGACCAAGGCTTTCCTTCAAAAAGGTCTTCGTTACAAAGGACCTTGGTCAACTTCGTTACTTTCTGGGCATAGAAGTATTACACACTATACATGGACTCCATCTCTCACAAAGGATGTATTGCCTAGACAACCTGACCGAGGCTGGATTACTTGGATGTAAGCCCTTTGGTATTCTTACAGACCCGAGGAAACACTCCACTTCTACTGATCATTTCTTTGAAGATACTACATGATACAGTAGCCTGGTGGGCAAACTCCTTTAACTTATCCTCACCATGCTATATCCTATGTTGTGAGCATGGTCAGCCAACACATGGAGCAACAGTGTTACAGTCACTGGTAGGATGTTCTTCAGATCTTGTGCTACTTGAATGAATTACTAGGACGCGACCTCTTCTATGGGATGAATGGCTACATTGATGTTACTGCATATGATGATGCGGATTATGCGAGTTCACCTGAGGATTGTCGCTCTACTACAGGATATGTTATGATGGTTGGAGGACATCGTGTTACTTGGAGGAGCAAGAAGCAGAATGTAATCTCCAGATCCAGTGCAAAGGCAGAATACATGGTGATATCTCAGGCTACCTGTGAGATTACTTGGCTACTGACCTCTCTACAGGAACTTGATATTGTTGTCACTACTCCTATTACTCTATATTGTGCTAACAAATCCATTACATACATTGCTACGAATTCTTTGTTTCATAAGCGGACAAAGCACATAGACATTGACTGTCATTTTGTTCGTGATGTCGTACGAGGGAAGATTCCTACTCAACACATCACGATAGATCTTCATCTTACAGATGTATTCACGAAGGCCTTACCAAAGAAGCACCTCTCATGGATAACTTCCAAGTTGGGTATGATTGATAGAATATGCTCCAACTTGAGGGGAAGTGTTAGTGATGTATTTACGTTTATCTTATTTTATTGTAACCCCTCTGGGGTACTTATGTATTTTCCCAATTATGAACACTCTAGGGTTCCGTCCTATATAAGGACCCCTAGACCTCCTGAATAAAACAATTCATTATGTTTCATCATCTTTTTCCACAAATGTCAAATGTCGTCTTAAAGGTCACACACTCCTCTATTGTTTTCTTCATAATCAATGAAGTCTCAAATCAATAATCAAATTAGATGTCCCTCGTTATAGTAATGTTGTTATCAAGTAGTTGTATATGAGTATTACTTTAATAGTAAACAAAAAAAACTACCAAATTAAGTTTGATATGTGCATGGGTAGCTTTAAAGCAACAACTAAATTAAACGATTTTAAATTTTGAACAAATGGAGGAGAAAGGTGAATCCATCACATATAAAGGCATGGTATGGTGATTGAGCTCATTCATCACAGGGTTTAATCCAAATGGGTAATTGCACTTTGAAGTGTGGTACTACAATGGATTGCTCAATCCATGCTACTACATTAGGCCACATGATTAGGTGGGTCGGTCAGGAGGGTAGCCATGTTTTTTCACATTGTTCACAGTAATCAATGCTACTACAATAAGCCACAAGCTTAATCCATGCCAGGTTGGGTTGGCAAATCCATGTAGTAGTTGTCAGGCCTTACTTCAAAAATCCTAGAAAATTGAGGCCGGGGCCCAACTTATGTAAGCATCAAGTTCTGGTCGGGCTCGGGTTTTGGTGGATCGAGTTCAAGCTGACTCGACCCAATGCTTCACATAGCAACCACCACACTCTTCTCCGATTGAACCAATCCCCTTAAGTTCCAAGAAATGAATCCATTGAGAAACCAAGGGGGCTCCCCTCACACAATTAGCCACTTGATTATGAAAAGGTGCATCAATCTCCACCACAACTAATGTGATGTCAGCCTCTAACGTAACCTTGAATTATCGGCCCGCTTCTCAAGGTCAAGAAATTCCTGGTCAACTTCAACCTATCTATGTCTTTTGCGAGCAAAGATTCATAGCATGTGCTCTTCCATTGCGACTACCTTAGCTTTCTTCTTCCCCAACACAAATCTACGACGTCAACAATGGTTGTGACCTACAACCTTGAAGCCAATGATGTAGAATCCTTTGATTGATTGCTCCTGCAAGCCCTAGCAAAACCTACTGAACATTAGCGGAAATGGTTCTCGTTGCTGCTTCCACTGCATCAGATCATCTGCATCAGCTCCTCTTGTGGCCAATAAAGATCATACCAGTCAAGCTCAGATCACCACATGTTGAAATATAAAATGTGGAAACAAAATCGATAATCAAACATAAACATACTACTCCTTAAGGAGCAAGATGAAACCACTGAGAAGGCCTCAACAAGCAGGATCTTCTATTAGAATTTGTTAATAGGTACAGGGGTGTGGGGATCCTTATATAGCCCCACAGATAGGCCGAGCCCCTCAAATAGTAATTGTGGAACTAAACATGTGTGTGAACCAATTACCCATCTATTACATACTTCAACACCCCCCCCCCCTCAAGCTAGAGCTGAGAAAGCTGCATCTTGCAACAAAAGAAAATATACAATGCTTCTCCACAAGATACCTCTGAGAGAGATGGTGATAGACACCCGCTCAAAGTAGTCGTTGCTCGTAGAAGACCTTACACGGGTATGAGTCTGTAATGATCAGGTCATGCCTGTAGAAGAGTCATTGCAACAACCAGGTCGTGCTTAGAGTAGAGTCATTGTAAGAAGTCCAATGCAGAGTAGAAGTCGGTAGAAATATCCGATGAAGTAGTCGATTCTCAGTGAATACGGCTAATAGCAGTAGCAGTTTGGAGTGGATGTCTGTCACTTGTAGATGGGCAGTAGAAGTCTGAGACAATCCCAGGTAGAGAAGTCCATTCTGATGTCTGGGATAGACACCTGATGCAATGGTCATCCTTATGCAGATCCCGAAGTAGTGGAGGGTTAGACACCTCCTGTTGGGCCTCTTATATACTTGATCCCAATATAGCATCTCCCATTTTCCTTATGGGAACCTAAAGTAGGTTCGCTTGTATATGGATCGAATGATCAGGAAAGACATTCGATGCAAAGATTGCTTTTGTTGAGGATCCACGAATACAAGATAATGGATGCAGTAGAAGTCCTGTGGATACATCTCAAGTAGAAGAATGCTCCCTCTCTCACTCCTCCTTTCTCTCATACTTGATAGAATAAGGGCATGGATCATAAAGTTTGGAGAAATCAAAACAAAACATGCATTTTCTTTCTTCCTTTCTTATTTTTTTGCACAAACCATTCATTTTTTGTACCATATTTTGCCTTCGAATAATTCTTTTTTCATACGACTTCTTTGTGTACGATCGCCTCTTTTTATTTTTAAAATCTCTCTTTTTGCAGATCAGTTTTTTCAGGAAACACATGGCACCCCCCTTTTTTCAATCTAGCCGGATTGGTTTCCTTTCCCCCTTTCTTTTTTTAAATACAATAGTGGGCTATTTACGAAGAGGTCTACCCTCATCGTTTCTTCGAATGCTACTGCTAGAGTTCTTGGAGGGGCAACCCATCATCCTGCATCGACGTCACCCATAAGACATGGTAGAACAACAACCCACCTCACCCGGAGCTGGAGATAGGGCAGCACCACCATGGAAGAGTCGAAGAGATCGCTGGTCTTCTTCTGTTGAAAGCCCTAAACTGTTGCCTCCTTCGAGTATCTTCTTTGAGCATCCTCTTCTTCGGGGGTGTCGTCGGTTGGCTTCCGCAAGGAGACAATCGAAGGTTATCCTGGAGACCATTGAAGGTTGGCCCAGGCACAAAGGGCTCTCCGAGAGCATGTTCACACAGCGTTGACCTTCAAGATCCCCCAATTTCTCGCTTCCTGGAAGAGTCATCGGTGTCACCCGGAGATAAGAGGGAGGAGGTGCGCTATGCAGTGCTGCCTGGAGGATTGGGGGCACCGCTAGAAGATCGTGTGCATGCTGGACGACTGATTGCAAGAGTAGCTGGGAGTTGGAGACTTGATGGTGTCACACAGATTCAGGGTTTCAATCAGAAATCTTGGATTTTGATGACGATCTTCAAACCTTCCATGCGAATTAGGGTTCGAAAACCCTAATTCAATAGAGAGCACCACATTGAAGGTGCATCGACTAAAAGGATCGTCACCTGGAAGGGGTTGTGCAGCAAGCTAAGAACAACATTGACAATGGTGTGGATCCTGGGAGGCAAAGGTGCTGGAGATGCCTTACCCAATCAAAAATTATGTTTCCAATAAAACCCTAGAACTCTCAAACTAGATCATGAATAAAACAAAACTTGAAGAACAAAAAAATCAAAATATGTCCGCTCTGATACCATGTTGAAATATAAAACATGGAAGAAAAATCGATAATCAAACATAAACGTTCTTGGATTTTACGTGGAACACTACTCTCTAAGGAGAGGGATTCAAATCCCACCACCCAAATGACCAGGGTTCAAATCCCACCATTGTGTGGGTTGCGTTAGGTAGTCGACAGCCAGCGCAAAAAATAATCGAATCTTTCAACATGGATTTGAGCAAGAATCCATGTAGCTGACCCTACTTATAGTGGGAGAAGGCTTCGCCATTTTTTTTATTACTCCCTAAGGAGCGGGATGAAACCACATGAGAAGGTCTCAAAAGGTCAGATCTTCTATTAGAATTTCTCAATGACTATATGGGGTGTGTTGTCCTTATATAGCCTCATAGACAGATCGAGTCCCTAAAACGGTAGATGTGGGACTAAACATGGGCAGGGGGGTAATTGGATTTTGGAGAGATCCAATTACCCCTCTATTACATACTTCAATAGCAGTCATTCCTCCTTGTGGAAAGGAGGAGAGAACATGCTGGGAACAACAGCACTAGTATGTAAGGTTGAATTCATATCTGCATATTAGGGGATGCTAAAGCCCAACCCAATCTAGAAAAAGGTAAAATTGAACCCGGATCCAATATCAGTTCACAGGAATCCGGAATTAAAACATCCCTCTAAGATTGTTTTGTCAGACATTAATGTCTCAACTATCCAGGACTTTCCCAAAGCAGTATGGACTTTAACCTCACACCTTGCCTAGAGTAACCATTTCCTGAGATAGCCACTCCTCGGATCTCGGATGTTGGACCACCTCCGTCACTACGGAGGGTGGCACCATTGACGTGTTAGCGAGCACATCTAGTGACAAGTGCAGTGTAAAGCCGGTGCACACCACCTTGAAGAACAAGTCCAATGGTCTTTAATCCGAAGGACCATGAAGTTCTGTCACCATGTCGATGGGCTACTCCAATTTAAAGTCAACCTTCACCACCGCCACCACCTCCCTGGCCATGGTAGGCGCCTTCTTGACAACTTCGAAGCTACAATAGCACAGCAGAAGCCTCTACACCCAGAGCAACCAACGCTGCTCCTAAGCGTGCGAACCCCAATGTTACTCCCGTATTTTTGTCATGCAATTCCTTACTCACGGCTACTCCAGAAAAATCTACAAATAATTTACCACAAAAGGATTAAAATACCGGTCACTTCAACCAAGTATTCACTGTGGTTAACAATGTTATACATCCTGTGGGTAAATGTGCTTTAATTTGTTTCCGAAAATGATAAGGTTGTGTAAACGAACTTCGCGAAGATGATAGCTTGTATACTGTATTCAACTGATTTAACCCATACAATTAATTACGAATTCGATTTCATACATAAGCTACAGCAGAATTCTCCTCACTACGTCATTAACTTCGAAAGTAATAGCGCAAACGAAGACAAACTTTTTACTTGAAAAAAAACTGAACTTTTACTACCTCAGCCTTCTCCAAGGATCCATGCTCCCCGAAAATCTTAGCGAGCTCCGAGTTCGTCACCGTCCTCGGGATGTTCCCCACGTAGAGCCTCCTCGCGGCCTCTGATGTGGCATCCGCCGCCACCTCCGCCGCCACCCGAGCCAAACGACGCGACTCCCTCCGTCTCGCACTGTGCAAAGGAGAGAATGAAGAGGGGGAGACCGCCGAGGCGGCTCCGCCGGATCTCAGCGTCGAATTCGACTGCTTCGCTCCAGCCGAGGGGATCGAGGGCTTCCGGAGGAGAATGGTTGACGCGAGGTATGAAATGGAAGCCATTTATTTGGAAGAATTAACGGATTTCTAGGGGTTTGGAACTGGCGATTGAGGGCCTTGTCGTCTCAGGCTCAGCAGTTCGACGGGGAGGAGTGGTGTGAGGAGTAGACGATGGAGAAGGCTTATCCTTTACCCTTTCCAAACGGTCTCCAGGTTTTAAAGCTAGTTTGAAGTGTGGCGCATTAAGGATGTAAACATTTTGCTTGCCCAAAAAGCTACTGAAAAGAGTATAAAAAATCAAAGTTACAAATGACATTTGCATAATTTAATGTATAAAATGGAACAATGACTCGTTAAGAGGTTCATGAGCTTGCTCATTTTGAGGCTCGTGAGCCAGCTCAAAAACTCATGACTTGATAAGAGGCTCGTGAGTCAGCTCGAACTCGACGAGTTCGAGTTTGAGTTGGTGATCCAGGGCTCGACCCTTATCGAGCCCGAGTTCGAGCCTTAGGTTTCTTATCGAGTTTGAGTCCGAGTTGAGGCCAACTCAGCTCGTTGAACTCGATAGATACCCCTACATAAGAATGTGAGAGTTATAAATCAGAGAATGATTTTGACATCCAAATAGTACCCAAAATCTTACATATTTTACTTTTGATATGATACATGAGCAATAATGTCGGATTTGAGGATTTTTTTATAGTTGATACATGAGAACTTTATCCATCTCTCTTCATGATGTATCGGCATCTATTTGCCATCATGTCATATATTGGATTCAATTTTCCATTCAACTCATGGCAGGTCTTCAAGATGGACTCTTTTAAATAATTATTAAAATATTTTTAGTTTACTAAGTGGCTATGACATTACATATTTAAAAAAATTGGTATCGATAGACATATAAGGTGTCGATTTGAACTTGCACCCTTTGGGTCACATCTATATCTATCCCTCCCTTTTATTTGATCTTTGTTATCAAATTTATTTTCAACTTTCTCTATACTAAAATCGTTCTTGGTCATATTTTTTAAGGAAACACACTCGAAGGGGGATTTTCATTTAATCATTACAGGAACTTACATGATTGAAAACTTTCCAACGTGAGAAGTACAGCCAGATGATAAGGGAAGTAGAGATAAGAAGCAAAGAACAACATAGAAAAACATAGAAGAAACTGACGTCGCCTGCCATGGGGATCACCTTGGCCAATAAAAAAAGAACCTCGAAAGCATTCTCTCGAGGAACAAGCCAATTACAGACATGAAAAAAGATAAAAGAGAACACTATCAGCATCCTAAAGTTCCAACCGTGTAAGCTCAACTTTGATGCCCGATGGGCCGATCTACATGCACTAAGCATCAGGTTTCACAACAGAGATGGATCGGAGTTGATCCACAAGGAGGAAAGCACAAGAACTAGAGTCGAAGGTCGTCTTTTGAGCTTCACAAAATCATCGTGGTGGGGGTGGAGGTGATGGCGACGAGGGAAGACGGAGGTGAAACTGACAGGATGTCGTCAAGGCAAAAGTGAAGGTGGAGCCATACATCATCACGGTGAAGGCAGAGGTAGAGCTGGCAAGGGTACACTGAGACGAAGACAAAGGCGAGGCGGTAGGAGCAACTGGTTTTCCCCGTCATAGGTGGAGGCCAAGCAAGTGATGAAGGAGGATGGAAGAGATGGCCAAATCAAGACTCCCTGTCCTTCAAGAGAAGGGGGTGAACAACCCGGGAGCCTCAAGTGCTCTCCAGAGGCCGAGTTGCTGGGGCCCCAGGCTAAGATTAAAGGGTGGTGAGGTTCGGTAGAAGGGAAATGGGGTCTTGATCATCTTTTTAACTAATATATTTTTTAATCTAAAACTTCTTTATTTCTTCATTGTGTTTATGTGTGTATTAAATCATATTTGCAATTATTTCTAATTAATATAATTATATTTTTTTTATTAGAGCATATTCGATTAAATTTTCATCTTGAAATAATAATACCTTTGTATATTTTGTATATAATTTCCTTATATTATTTGATTTTTTAATTATATTTAAATTTAAAAAACAAATTACATATAAATAATACCATGTGGGAAAAGGGAGCCTACAATCATGTATAGATGACTTTCCTACACCTGCACTATATGGGAAAAGGGAGCCTACACCCATGTATTGGTGACTTTCCTACACCTACACTATACGAGAAAAGGGAGCCTACACCCATGTATAGGTTACTTTCCTACACATGTACCTTTCCCATTCTATTTTTTTTCGATTTTTTGAATTGAATCCTTGAGGAATTTAGATCACAATATATCACCATTGTGTCATTCAAATTTCAACTTATTTCGAGACTTTCCATCAAGATAGTCAAATTTTAACGATATCATATTTATTGAAATCGACCCCTTCCAATGGACATGCTAGGAATGTATGGTTTACATGAAATTTGAAATACATATCACACTTAATATTGTAAGTAAATACTCTAACGATCATTTCAAATAATCAAAAAAATGAGGAGAAAATGGGCAGGTGTAGAAAAATTACATAGACGTGGGTATATGCTCCCCAATCCCATACTATATAAATACAATAATATATGATTTATATTATTTTGTTTATTAAGAATACATATATGGTTTTTATATCAAGGATATTATTAAATCAAATACATAAATCGAACATTCCATTTAAGTAAATATTCATTTTTAAAATTCACTAGATATTCCATTAAATTTTATAAAAAAAATATGTTACATCCATTCTCACATCAAAAAGGAGATAAATTTCCATAGTTTCCATCGCCTTAGAAACCCTTTTAGACCTCATCCTCAACTTACTGATGTCTTCTTCTAATTATCTTCATATGTAGATTGTTTTTGTTTTTCCTACCTAATATTTCATTTTGAATGCGTCGGAACGTGTATGGGTGGTTGTGTTGCAGTAGATGACTTTCGTGGATATTATACGTGTTGACTCATTTACTAAATAACTATTCTTTCATCATGTAATCTTCGAGGTGGTTTTGATAGAGATTTAGTAGGCTTGTTGATCATTACTCCTATAGACGATCTTTGAGATGGTTCTAGAGGATGTTGTGGCATTGTCGTACTAAGATCTAACCTTTGTGTCTCAAACTTAGCTATCAACACTACGCATACTGGTAAACAAGTTTGAAATTGGAGCTTGAAGAGTTAGTGAATAAATTGAGTGTGAGGTGAGAGTTGAGATGGTTTATAGTTAAATTGACTTGATGGACCCATGGTTGTAAAAGTCGCCCGACTAGCCCGACTAGTAGGTTCGACTAGTCTAGTCAGTGGAGTGGCCGACCGAGTACCGACTAATTCCGACTAGGTACACTAATCATCCATTTTTTTGCTTGGAGATACCATATTCTTATACGTTTTGCTTTTTTATAAGCAAACTTATTATAATATGCTCAATGTTTTATTTAAATTCAATTACTTTTTTATTTTATTATGATAGTATAAAAATGAATAAAATCTATGTAAATATATGTATAAAAATGAGTTATATATTTAAAATAATCATAAAATTCAAAGCTGTCGCGACCCCGTTTCCCGGGCCGTCGGATCCTCCCATATCCGGATCTGGTTACTCAGCAATAATTTATTCAGCAATCACAACTAACATTCAGAAATAGACTGCAAATAAAAATACTCAGAAGAAAGTATTTCAACACTTTTCCATTCACAAAATAAAGTTCAGATGATACACTGTCCCACTATAACCATTTACATGTACATCAACTTGAAAGGAAAATATACAAAAGATTACTAACTACCTTAAAAAGTAAAGCTATTTGGTTGGCTGGATGTCTAGTATGTAAGCTGGATGATTTTTTTTAAAGTCCTTGCGATGGCTCACCGATACCTGTTGGGTTTTCCATAAATCATAGGATAAAAATTAGCGAATGCAAAGTAACAAGAGAAGAAAAACAAACAAATTGTGTAATTTTTCAAAACTTGATATAACAAAAATTTCATTCTTTTCATTAATTTAAGTCCTATTCCTTTCTATTCCATATTAGGGATTAGTCCAGGGGAACCCTACCATTCTTGGACTCCGAAGCTGTGGACACTTCGGGATTGGAGATTGTGTTGATCTTGGTAAGCTTATGCTGCCGCACGTCGCCTCAACCAATCCTCCAATACTACCCTTACAATTTCCTTTTCTTTTATTAAACAGGGTCTCAACCCTCAGCCTGGAAAATCAAATGAGCACACCTTCCTCGAGGACTCGGTTATTTAAAACCTCAGGCTAACATTTAATCATATAACCTAGCGGCTTTAAATACATATTATCGTGACCCAACCACTATTGAACCACCCATGCCTCCACATGGCACGACCACATCTTCCGTCGTTCCAACCCGGTACCACGCGTTGCAAAACATTCAATTTGTGCGCACTTATCATAACAGGGCAACCCGTGTACCACCTAGGTATGGGAAACACCAATACGGGTTCCTTCCGACAAACCTACAGGTTGCATGCCCGACCTGTAGTTCTACTCCCAGTCATCCTTATCGTGACACATGATCCTTTTCAGGATCCAACTCAAACCACATCAATTCACATGATGTAATTCTTTCATTAAGTCTTCGATTTACATAATCAACAATACTTAGTATAGACTCACATATATATTATTCATATGCATATATACTCGTATTTATACCTGTTTTAACTCCCAAACCCAAACTTTCAAAGCCAACGCATCAAATTGATGCGTAAACCTTATTTTAGTGAGAATCACAAAGCAATTCTTCAGACTTTTTCAAAAATAGCCAAAACTAGGGTTCTTCGTAGCAAAGAACACAAAATCAAGAATTTCATAATTTCGTATGAAAACCCAACAGCAAAAGGAAGGATTTTGTTACCTAATCGAGCTCTCTCTCGTGTATGCAAGGCTTTATCGTGTTTCGTTTTTAGAAAGGCTATTTTAAGGCTCCTGAAAAGATCGAATTTCATTTTCATATCAAAATGCTAAGAACATGTCAAGAACGTGAAGAACGAACGAAGAACACGAAGAACGCGAAAAACACAAAGAACGTCAAGAACATATTTTCTCTTAAAATTTCGACAGAGTTTCCCCTTATATCGGGACATATTTCTCGGAAAATTTTGGCAGAGTTTCCCCTTACATCGGGATATTTTTCAAAATAAAAGCGAAAAGAGTTTCCTCTATAAAATCAATCGAGAGGAAAATAACAACGAAACTGAAAGAATATACTCAACAAAAATCAATTGAAAGGAAAATAACAACGAAACTGAAAGAAATACTCAACAACAAGAGATGAAGAACCGGTAGACACCACACATCTTAGGTGAGTGAACGTGTGACAAATCACAGGGTCACTGACGTGCATAGCCGCCCGCACCTAAGTAGGGTATTACACAGATTTCTCCATCAAAAATAACTATAAAAGCATAATACGAAGAATAGAAACATAAACGATGGAGAATCGGTAGACACCACACATCTTAGATGAGTGAACGTGTGACGAATCACAGGGTCATTGACGTGCATAGCCGCCCACATCTAAGTAGGGTGTTACACAGATTTCTCTTCGAACCACAACAGGAAAAGGAATCGGAAAGAAAGATGAATTAAGAACAAAACTTGGAAGAACAAGAGTATGAATTGAAAGCCTAGCTTACGAAGCAAACTAAGAGAGGATCATACATTTCTCCTCCTCGTTCTCCCGGCAGCGCTTCGCTAGCGCTCCTCCCTCGCCTCCCACTCCTCCTCCCAACCTCTCGACCCTAGCCCTTGGGGTGGTGGTTGTAGTGGAAGTTGTAGAGAATGAATGGGTAGGGGGTCTATTTATAGGCCCCAGAAAACCACTATATATGGTTAGAAAACCATGGTTTAGACCTTAACCATGGTTTAGCGGCCCATGGTTTTGGCCCATGGTTTTAGCCAAAACTTATCCCAAACTTGGAGCTTAAGTTAGAATATTCTAGAGATTCTAGATTCGTCTAATAACGCTTAATTAACACTAATCATGATTAACTTTCACTAATCGTGATTTAACTTTCGCGGCTTACGCTTATCTTTTGTTAACTATTGATTAGTGTTTACTAATGATCATTAGCATTTTTAATCGATCATTAGTTTCTTTAATCATGTTTAATTAGTCTTAATGACAGTCATTATGGGTTAATGACATCTTAGCCTTCCTTACTTCTCTTTCTTCCGAAATTCATAACAAATCGAAACGGAGTCTGATTCACACGAAACAAATTCTGTTGGTTTCCTCTTGACGAGCCGATCTTATTATATAAGATCCGAGATATGCCAAGTTCAAGGCTTTACAATTATAACAACCTTAAAGGAAGTCTCGTCCTCGAGACTAGGGGTGTTCACGGGGCGGGTACCCGCCCCATTTGATTGTGACCCACCCCGCCCCGTTAGTATTGGGTCACGGGTCGACCCGCCCCATTTCAACGGGTACCCAATTGTAACGGGTACCCGGTTAATGGCAATGGATGTTGTCTACTTGCGGGTACCCACGGGTACCCGTGGGGATAAAGAGAGATACTTCTAATGAAAGGTGGCATATACAAAAATGCAAATGATATGTCTAACTATGTATATCCGTATCTATATCATATTCATAATGATAATGCCGGATATGAAAATCTGATGGTACGGAGTGCATTCAGATAAGGTAAATAAACAAAGATAAATAAATTAATGAGGACGTATAAAACTATATGGATGATGTAAACCATATAAATACATGCAATTGGAAGGAATACCATCGAATACGGATCCAATAGTGACACATTCACGTAGTTTCATCCTTATAATGAATCAAATACGGATAAACGAGATGTAAATATATATAATTGGAGGACAGCATGACAAACAATATATAAGTATATAGTCCTATTTGTAAATGGGTGTATTAATTATTATCACAATTGATTATCGCATTGTGTGAGTCCGCGCTTATGTGTGTGCGCGTGTGTGCATAGGCGTGGGCGCATGCGCGCATACGTGGGCATGGGCGTTTGCCCGGACGCGGGCGCACACATGCATGCATGTTGGTGGGGGTGCGTGCGCGCGCACGTATGTGCGCGATACAATTCATATTCAATTGTATTCATTATCATCATGTTTGGATGTCAGAATGTATTTATATCGATTTGGATCGTATCCGATTCGTTATCATATAAGTTAATTCAAATTGTGGTATCCATATATATTTCGATTTCAAAATGGATACATATCTGAGCCACCCCAAATATATAAATTTCATCTTATCTATACAATTTTGATTCTATTATTTTTCCTTTATAATTTACATCCATTTAATACTGATATTTATTTTTAATTATTTGACATATGTTTCCCATATTTACCGATATTTATATCCGCATTCATTTCTACATTTTTAAAGTAGATAAGAATAATGTAACATCTATATTGGTATTTATATCTACTCGTTTGCATTTTTGTGAATCAATCGATAGTGGAAGCTTCCAAGTGGGTACCCGCGGGTACCCGTCGGGTTTTTATATGGGGCATGGGTCATGACATTACGGGTACCTGACCCATCAATTTTAAACGGGTACCCGTGAGTTTAGGGTCAAAATGGACGGGTTCAAGTCGGGTACCCATTGACCCGGATATTTTTGAACACCCCTACTCGAGACTAGAAATGCATGCATAACAACCTTAAAGAGGATTGAAACCATAACAACCTTAAAGAGAATGAACGTCATTTCATTTATGAAGAAGATATACAATACACAGTGTTATTACTCAAATAAGTAGGGGTAATTTCTCTCTCATTTCCGCCTCAGGTTCCCATGTGGTTTCTTCAAACTCTTGGTTCTGCCATAATATTTTAACTAAAGGCACCTCTTTGTTTCTCAACTTCTTGATATCCCTTTCAAGTATTTGCACAGGTATCTCTTGGTATGTCAAGTCTGGCTCAACATGTAAATCATCATAACTTATCTTATGCTCTGGATCCCTAATGTATTTTCTCAGATTTGATACATGAAATACATCATGTATTGCCAAAAGATGTGAGGAAGTGCAAGTCTATATGCTA